>JZKD02S1599279.1:616759-627855 GCA_000966675.3 Picea glauca | reverse complement strand
TTCCCCGTCAAGTGAGGAATCAAATGATCCTTGATGGCATCAAGAATAAATCTTTTAGCCTTGATACTCTTCTTAGTATAGGCTGCAAGAAGAGTAGCATCAGTAGGTACCACAATAGGATGAGTAGTGGTATTCTCCACAATGTCCCACAACTTGTTCTCTTGCAAAAGCAAGATCATCCTCTCCTTCCAAGCACCAAAATTTGCTGCCCCATCAAGTCTGTCCTCAACTCTTAGACCAGTAGCCATGACTCTTTTTCTGCTGAAAATCACAAATTCAAAAAATCTGCCCTGTGAAGTGACTGCTGTCCCAACTTTCTGTCTGCTGAAATTTCTGCTTCCCTTCAACTCAGCTCTGATACCATGTTAAAATTTCAAACCCCAACCCAGTTTCAGTCTCGCTGATTTTTCAGCCAAAGTTAAATGCCCAAACCCAGTTTCAGCACAGTTTCAACACCTGTTTCAGCACTGTTTCAACACAGTTTCAGCACAATTTCAACATATAAAAAACTTAGCAGAAAATAAACTTCAGAACTGAAACATGAGGATTCTGAACATCGTTTTCAATGCATAAATAAAATATCAGCAGTATGCAAAACTTATAAAATTTAGACACAAGAATTTTCGGTCTAACTTTGACCTTGGAAAAACCCACAATGGGAAAACCAGTGAGAGAGGGCTTTTTATTATTATTGAGCTTCTGAGAAATTTCTTTTACAACAGTCTAACCTTCAGCAAAAATACAAACTTATCTCGGAAAATTTATGCTCGTCTTCTTCAGAAAAATTCCAGAATGCAGCTCCTCGAAATTTGTACAAGAAATCCGTACAACTGTACGGCTGCTACAACAATAAATGCTGTACGGAACTCCTAAAAAATCATGCCTCTTTTCTGTGTTTGCTGTACCCTCTTTTTTGTGCATTAAATGCCCCTTGAAAATTGTGCCACGCCTTGAAATGCATGCTGTACCTTGCTGTACGAACTGCTGTCCTTTTGCTGCTGTACGGACTGCCAAATCTGTACTGTACGACCTCCACAAAACTGTTGTTTCCTTTTCTCGAAATCTGTGCACAGAAATTTGCTATACGGCCCTCAAGAAATCCGTATGGTACGACCCTCACACTCAGCAATACCCTCCTCGATTTCTATGCTACTTGGCTATCTTGGGAATCGTGCCCTTACTCTGCAAATGTTGTCTTCTCAAGCTCGACCTCTCTCTCTTGCTCTCTCTTGCTCTTTCAACAAGAAAAAATGGATGAACAACCCACAATGGGTGCGCCCTCTTGCCCTAATTGACCTCACGAGGGAAGGTGAGGGGTTTTCTAATCTAACGGTTGAGATTAGATTAGATGAGTGGCTGAGATTAGGTGTCTCTTCACTCACCCTCACTTTAGTCATAAAGTTATCTTTTAATTTGCATCTCACAAATTAATTTGACTAGGACCCACATTAGGCACTTTCTCCCCCTTAGGTGCCTAGGGAAGAGAAACACTTGCCTTGGTACTTTATTTTAATTAAAGTTTTAACAACATGCTTCCACATACTCTGCCTCAGCCGTACTGAGTGCTACACACAACTGCTTCCTGCTACTCCATGAAACCATACTGGAGACTAGACTGAAGCAATATGTCGAAGTACTCTTCCGATCAGGAATACTGCCGGCCCAATCTGAATCCGAATATACATATAACCCGAACTCATGGTCTGTCACATACTATCTGCCTGTATAAAGTAACATCCATAGGCTCTGAAGTCATGTCTTGCAACAACTTCAGATTTGGTACCAAGGGTGTAGCCATTGCCTTGCATCTTCACCTTACATAGTAAGTCCAAAAATTTAACCTCTAGTACAATTGTACTTTTCTGCATGCTTCCTTCACCATCAAATCGATCTTTTCCTCCATGTACTCACCAATGCAAATAGAATCAACACCGCATTTCCACATGAGACACCTATCCCATGCTTTGCTTTTCTCCAGCACTTATCTCTCTTATTTTTTTGGGCCCTCCTGTGAGGGAGTTAAGCCCGGTCCCGCTCTGATACCATGTTGATTTTTCATAAGAGATGATATTGTATGTGAATGAATGAATATCTTATTACAATGATGAGTGTTATATATATAAAGCAGTGTTACCAGAACCGGTAAAACCAGCCGGTCCGATCGATTCACAGGGCTTACTAGTTCAAACCGGACATTCAAACCGCTTTTGACCTGTTCTGTACGGAACCAATTTTTGTTTTGTTTTTTCGTTCCGTACATCCGCTGTATGGCTAGAAAAGTGAGGGGATTTGCAAATTAAAAAAAATAAAATAAAAAAAGAAAGAGACTCAACCAACAACTTTTGACAATGAAGACCCTTTCCTGGATGGATTTGGATCCCCAGAGTCTAGACACATCAAGAGAATGTGTGCAGTGTGCACTGATGTTGCAATTGTATCTTTGCCTTCTGGAGCAGGGGAATCAAGCCAGGTTCGGAATCCCCCTGTTGAGTCTAGACTCTACTCATGTTGAGGATGTAGATGATGACTCTGAGTCTGAGTTTGAGTCCTCCGAGTCTAAGTTTTAGTATGCAGATTCAGACTATTAGATTGTGTAGTCTCTACTCTCTAGCCTCTAGCCTAGTCTCTAGAGTTTTTTTGGACTTTATAGGCCATTTAGAGCCTTTTTGATGATGTATTTTGATTCAAAATCCAGATATTCATATGACTATGGAGTGCACTTGCCACTTACTGTTAGTGCTATTTTGGTTTTATACAATGTTACTTGTTATATATATATATGAGAAACTTTGCAAATTTTTGTATACTGGTTTGGATTCACATGGATGCACATGAATATGTATTTGTTTTTCAAAATTTGAATATTTTATGTATTTTTAGTGATTGGTTTTTTGATCCGGTTTTTGGGGTCGACCGGTTCAACAACCGGTCCGGTTCTGGTAACTTTGATATAAAGAACATATGGTGACCATAGTGACCATCCATGAAAAGATGCGTCCCTTAGGTAATAAATATATTTATACTTTATGCTTTATACTTTATTATATATATATATATATATATATATATATATATATACTTTATATCATAAATATATTATTACAATAATAATATTATAATTAATAATATTGCTTGATAATTAATAATCTCATTATTAATTATCAATCTAGTATTGTCTTTCTGATGTTTCCCAAATATCAACATGCCTTACCATGGAGTATTAGTCTAGCAACCACTCATGTAGATGTAAGATGCAAGAGAATATTCCATAGACAAGACAACAAAGGGTCAAGGGGGGAGAAAGTCCTCACACAAAAGCCTTCCAGTATGATAAATGTTTCCTAATCCTTCACCAATGGCGAATTAATAGCAAGTACTAGCAACTCTACAATCATATGCAAGGATAGAAAGCATTATAACAATAACCACATCTTGATAGGAATGAAACCCTTACACATCACATATGCTCCAAGAACGATATATCCATTAAGCTCCGAGGAGGGGAAACTCCAAAACTCCAACCATGGCAAATGACGGAGACAACTACTCTTTAAATAGAGTTAAGCTCCATCTCCATTTACAACAAAATAATAATTGTTTTAATTTCTTAGATTTTTAATTGAATAATATTCTAGTATTCTCAAGCTTAAAATTCTAATATTATTAATACTATTATTAATCTAATATATAATCTAATATGTTTATAATATTATTAATACTATTTTTATATAATAATGTGTTTATAATATTTTAATACTAATTCCTAGCCAAATATAAATATTAATCAAATAATATTCTAGTATATTGTTCTCTACTTTAGTATTCTAATAAATTATTAATTCTAATATATATGTAATAATATGTTTCCAATATTATTAATACTAATATTAATCAAATATGTTATATACTATTTTTATATAATTTAACGTGTTTATAATATTATTAGTACTAGTCTTATTATTTTTCTTTCCTTGCTATCTCTTTGTTTGCCTTGTTTTCTTTTCTTTAATTTTCTTTTACTCTTATATTATATTTTTGTTCTTTTTTTCTCATTAATTTTTTAGGTTTTTAATTTATTAGATTGCTAATTTTTAGTTCCTCTATAGTATAATATTTTATTTTTTGGTCTTATAGCCGTCTCTGGTTAATTTTTAATTTCTTCATGTAGCCGACATTATAGCTTTCTAAGGGTCTCTGCTTTTTGTGTATTTATTTCCAGGATGGCCCTCTTCTCACATCGACTACTTGTCCTGATGATGGATCTGGTTTGCGATCCGAAACATTGACATTTCTGATAACCACTCTCACCATAGAAATCTAAAAACTCTAATAATTGTTTTCTTAGATCCATTAGTTATCCAAGGAATAACAATAAAATAACCTTCTCAACTACTTCCTTATTAAAAGTAGCAATGAGTTGTTGAGATCCACTTTCTTCTCCAAGAAGAAACAATAAAATATACTTAATTATCTAGATACATCCTTATCTTCAAGGAAAACAATTAAATAATCTTCCCTCGCATAACCAACTCATGAGACAAGTCAAAAAATAATAAAATAATGAGGTGGTTATGCCATGTGTGTCCTTCCAAGGTGGACATTTACTTCAGAGATAGCCTCAAAACACATAAAGCTTTGTTCCATGTGCATACGTTAATTTCACTCTTCCCAAATAACCAAAATGCTCAAGCAACAAAGGTGGGGCATTCCTCAAAAAGTTGGTCAAAACGTGGCTAGAATTTTAATGTGACATATTTGTAACCACCATAACTTGCTCAATATTTGTTGAAATTTCTATTATGACCACAATTTGAAAATGCTGTAGGAACTTTGCATCTAATAGCAAAAATATAGACACTGTCAAAGGATGCTCCTAAAGCTAGGACACCCCCAAAATAGGCAATAAAACCCTAGATCTAGGGTTTGGAACCTTCTAGATCTCCTCCAATGTGAAACATCCTCCTCAAACCATGTATAAGTGTGCAATGTGGCTGCAAATGATGGATGTCCTCAAATCAAGTTCTAAGCAAGTGGATCCATGAAACAAGGCATCAAATCTATGAAGAAAACATGTGAAATGTCATCAAGGCTCAACTAACTCCATGAAGAAAAGGGGTAGCCCCTCATCAACCAATAAAATGAGACTATGCCTCAACATGTGTGCAAATACTCTTCCAAAGATAGCACGTGTGACCTTCTAATCCATGCAACTCATCCATCAAGTCATAGGGAAAGGAGTGCTCTATGGTTTGACCAAGTAAGGATGCTCCTTGGTCCACATAATATCCCTCCAAGGCTGCACTCCTCCACAAGCCGAGTATGTCAATGTGCCTCCACATGTGCCATCAATCCGCCCAAACATCCTGTTATTGCACAAGTTGTAGGTTGGGCAAAGCTTGACCCAACCACCAAATGGAGACAACTAAGAGAGCACCTACCCACTGTCACCTTAGGTAGGTGTTCCCGTCACTTTAGAGGTGAAGTGGTTACCTCAAGGGGGGAATCCCGGTGACCCTAGGGGGGAATGAGATGGAAAGTGTGATGTATGAATGAATGCCCCTATAGGTCAAGTTTCTATGTGTGGAGAAAGGCTTGAGTAAGGTCTTGATGGTAGCCAAGGGTTGCCAAGAAGTAGTAGACCTTGCAAATGTCGATTGTACCTGCCCGAGACACAAGGAAAACAACGATACAAGCCCAAGTATATGATGGACAAACAAGTTAAGCTTGCTGTCCCTATTTGAAGTAGTTAGTAACAGTATATATCAGCAATGAAAATGATAATGAATGCTGCAAACAAGTTGTTAAAAGTCTAGTTGAAAGAGCAAGACATAAACTAGAAACAACTAGATTAGTTCAAGTAAGATAGCATTAAACTTTAGCAATGAAATAAGGTTGTAATAAAAGGTGTTTGCAGAAATGTTTTGCAGCCTTATGGCTGTAGCAAACTTGACAACAGTAAATTCAACCACCAAAACTCACAAAGAATCCACCCAAAAGTTGCGCTAGACCAAGTAGATAAAAGTGGCAAACTCTTAGCTAATTCCGACGGTTGAAAAGCAAGTTATAAATAAAAGAGTGTTAGGTTTTCTGCAGCCCTAATGGCTGAAGATGAAAGTTTATAACAGCAACAAGCAATACCCCTTTAGAGGGGACGACCTAGTGGCTGAGAGGTGCTCAAGGCACAAGAAACAAAATCCAGATTGCAGAAAGTTGAAATGGCCAAAAATCATGTTTCCCAATGCAAAATATTCAGATTAGTGCCTTTAAAATTGGGTAAATGGAGTCTTAGAATAAAGAGTTAGATCGACAAAGATCCTAGGGGTGTAAGCCCTTTTACTTCCTAGGGTATGCCAATCAAACTTAGGGTAAATCTAAGAGGGTATACACACTTGTATTCCTCCTAGCAACCCTTGCAAAATCTTGTAAACTTTAGCAAATTAGATGAAGCTTAATGGAGGGTGTATCCAACATACTCCTCCTAGGGTTTCAAGCAACCATAACCAAGAATAGGCAAGAAATAACTAACAATGCAGATTTTTCCTTACCAATTCGAGAGAGAGAGAGAGAGAGAGAGAGAGAGAGAGAGAGAGATCAAACCCTAGTTTCACCAAGCAAATTCACCATAAGCATCAAGAGAACAATCATCCAAGAGGTGCCCATCACTCCTCTTCATCCATTCACGAAAATATAGCACCATAGAACACTTGCACAAGAGAGAAACACCATAGTGCCATTTCAGCCAAGTACCTCTCACAATGGGAGAGTTATGTTATGAAATGAGATTCACATGATCTCTATTTATACAAAAGTCCTAAAACATAGTTTGTCCACTTAGCAAGGGTAAAACATAAGATAAGGGGTCAACAACCCTTATCTTGCCCCTTGAACCAAATAATAATATTTAATTTTCACTTTAACACATTAGAAACCCTAAAAGTAAGATGACGTCACCCCTTTAGGGGACATTTTGACACTTTTCCAAGTCATTGGAGAAGAAGAAAGAGGTCGTTGGGGCTCCTTGAGCCTCTTCTTCATGTGCTAGATTCAATTCGTGTCGCCTCCAGTCATATCATGCCAAGTGTTAATGTGCAATAACTCCATCACCACCAAACCCCCTCAAGCATGATGTCAAGCCTCAAAAAGTGACGTTTTGCCTCTCCTAGGCAAGTCATTTGGGTAATAGGGGTTGGGTAAGATCCTCCATGATGCCATGTAAGTCTTCGAAGGCATGTCTCTATGATCCGGTGTGTGGGCCTACATCATCCAACCTGTGGGTTTTTTGCCCCATGGAAGCCTAAGCTAGGCTTGTTCTCCCAAAACTGGTCACCAAGCAAGGTCCTGCAAAACAAAAGGGTACGCCCTCCAAAGATCTCAAGTCAAAGATATCATGACAAGTGTAAACCACATCTAATAAACAAGGCACCTAAGCATGTGCATCAAAACTACCTCATCAAATTAAACAAATGCTCAAAGACCCTACACAATTGACCAAGTTTAAGTATGGGAGGGGTGTCATAAAAGTCCTATTGGGTAGATCAAAACCCTCAAGTAGGGGATGCTCCCAAGAATGGCCTTTCAAGGTTATGTAATGGATGGTGATGTGGAAAGGGATTTAGACTTCATAGGTCAATGGTTTTCATGACATACAAGGGCTCGTATTATCTCATTTATGGGTGCCTTTGTAGAGGGTGTGTGACACCTTCGTTTGCGATGCACTTTTTCCAAGCCCATCTTCTTGTCGTTCTTTCTTCTTAGCTCTTCCTTTCTCTTTATATTTCTTTCATGTTTTAAGGAACAAGTGTCCTGGCTTGGTGTCTAGATAACGACAGTGTCATTCACAAATAGCTCGCGGAAATGAGAAGGCTGGCTCGTGATGAGACCCCCTTTCTCTCAGTTGTGTAGCTGAGAACCACTACCCTAACTTGATGACCAGATGATGGTAATGTCATACCGCTAAATACCCATGATCATGATAGGCTGGCTCGTGATGAGACCTCCCATCCTCCAACTAACCCCTTAAGCATTCATTTCTTATAGAGAATTGTTTCATTGCTTTCTCAGGGATCCCTGGGTGAAACATCTCGAAGGTCTATATTTAGGCTTTTATCTTTTTAGCCAACAACAATCCCTCTAGGCCTTCAACGCCTTCTTCCCATGAAATGAGGTACATGCCCTTCTTGGGTCACTAAAGTCAAAGGGCCTAGAAGAGGGAAATATGATGGGAATGTAATGAGCGGAAAGTGGTAAGTATGGTTGGGAATGGTATGACAATCCCTTAAGGGACCCCTAGTCACAAACCTTTCCCAAAGGTTGGCCACTAGGAAATCTATGACACTCACCAAAGGTGAAACAGGGTCAAAAGTATAATGTCCAATCAGGTGTTCTATAATCAAAAGCAGCATAAATACAACATGTTTAAATGCCTCAAATATTAGGGTGATTACCTGCCACAATACCCGACTTGTACCGCATGGAGCAAGACCCATCTGCCTTCCACAAACTGGCTGGTGTGGTGGATGCGTTGACAATGGATCAAAATGTGGTGATAGAGCAGGGTTTCGTATGTGCAAGTGGACATTGCTAGTCATGTGGTCTCTCGACACTCCATATCTGCAACCTGAGGGCCTCGAGACATCATCTCCTTAGTTATCCCACAAAATGGGGATAAGACATTCTAAAAGTATATGCAAGGTGCTATATCTATGGAGGAAAGAGTTAAACAAACTAGGTATCATCATCAACCATATGCCAAGTCATCCAAATGATATTCCAACTCATCAAATAAGGGGGGACGTCTTCATCAAAATGCACCAAGTGTGTGAAATGCCTCCAAATAAGCCCTGAGTCATCATGAAGAAGGAAAGCACTCCACATATAATGATAGTCCACCTCAATGTGCCTCCACATTTGCCATCAATCCGCCCAAACATCCTAAAAGTATATGCAAGGTGCTATATCTATGGAGGAAAGAGTCAAACAAGCTAGGTATCATCATCAACCATATGCCAAGTCATCCAAATGATATTCCAACTCATCAAAGAAAGGGGGACGTCTTCATCAAAATGCACCAAGTGCTTGAAATGACTCCACATAAGCGCTGAGTCATCATGAAGTGAAGAATTTTGAGGTTCCTATAGGCTGCCCAACAGGCCTGTCATGTCACCTCTTCTTGGGCACTAAATTCAAGGTAATTCCAAACTGTTTTTCTCACTGTTTTAGGACTGTTATCTTGCTGTCCAAAGCCAACAAATCTGATATTTTTGCCCTCTAAATCTGCCCCTTAGGAAGTGATTTGCTGCCCCTTTGAAGCTTCTCTCTGAATGGGTTTTAATAGGAAGTTTTGCTGTCCAGTATTAGCACATTCATTATACTTCAAAATAGAAAATACCCTCTAGAACCTTTAACAACTACAGCTGATAACTTTTAAGTAAATAAGCTTACCATGACAATTTAACACAAGTGTTTTTGGTCAACATGACCCTGGAAAAACCTCCATGGGGAAAACTAGTAAGAGAGTAGATGTATTATGGATTTCTCAAGCAAATGCTACAACAAAGAAATGAAACAAAGGAACCTGATACAATGGCGAGCTCTTCTCAAGCTTGCTTTGGAGTTCCCTCTTTTTTTGTGCCTGCTAGAAGAAGACCTGCGCCCCCCCTTAGCTTTGCTTTCTTTCTAAATGGTGTATGTGCCCTTATTTGGTGTGCCTTAGCGCCCTTTGCTTGTGCTTGCTAACAAGTGTGCCTCTCTCCAAGATGGATGCACCCCCTTTCTCTTTGCCCAAGCAAATGCACCCTCAACCAAATAGTGCGCCCTCTCTACACCAAGTGTGCCCTCATGGAACCTTGCCCTCGAATGTAGAAACTCCTCAAGACCATGCGCCCTTGCCTCTCACAAGTGCGCCTCCTCAAGTTGAAGCTTCCTCCTCAACAATGGTGTGCCCTCTTCCTTCGAACCCTCACATATCCTCTCCTCCTTCACTCTAAGCTCAAGAGTGAACAATGAATCTCTCGTTTTCCCTTTTGCCTCCTTTAGCCTAATCCTTAGGCTAACCTAAGAAACCAATGGCCCGGATTCGATCTAAGCCAATCTCCAAAGTGAAGGGATGAGATTAAATCTCATTTTTCACTTAGGTTTCCATAGATTACTTTTTCCTCATTAATGACTTTATAAAATCAAATTGACATTACAACTTAAAGTACTTTGTCATTAATGATGTTATAAAGTCAAAGTGACTTTATAACATAAAGTAAAGTGTAAAGGTCAAATATTTCCCCCTTTGTGTTTAGAGACTCACAAACTCAAGGGGACCACTTTCCAAGGTACCCAAATCTCAACATGAAGAAGGAAAGCGCTCCAAATATAATGATAGTCCACCTCAACATAAACCCATTTGAGTGATAAACCAAGCCACTTAAGCTAGAGTGTTCTTATACCAAGGCTCCATTCATGCTAGATCATGTCAAATCACCCCAAATGAATGTGAAATCAGGTGAAAGCAAGGGGAAAGTGCCAAGCGCTCTACACCATCATGAAGCCAACCAAATGAATATGCCAATACAATGTCAGCTTAGCCCAAAAGTGTTAGGGTGTTCACCGACTAGGCTCACGTATTAACAATGCCTCTATCCTTGTGATCAAAATGGGGCTTGATAACCAAGCCTATTAGCATGAAGAGAAAGCAATCATAATGCAACTGAAGCATCATCAAGATATCCATGACTATATCACCAACAATATGTTAAATTTGGCAGCATTGACAGTCATTCTCCAATGAGAGGCCATATGGGCCACCCTGAGGCTAGCTAGGGAGATTTGGAGAATCAACCAGTCTTGTGAGGTATTGACAAAAGCCAGGGGGAACGTACAACCTTTGTGAGTCAAACCAAAAGTCAGGACGAACGGGATGCTATGTGAGTCTAATGCAAAAATCAGGGGGAACGTACAACCTCTGTGAGCATAGATAGACTAGTGCAAAAGACAGGGGGAACGTACAACCTCTGTGAGCCTAGTCAAACCTTGTGAGCCATGAGCAAAAGTCAAGGCATCTAGCAAAAGTTAGGTTGAATATAAAATTCCTATGAGCTAGAAACAAA
>JZKD02S1599279.1:547713-596617 GCA_000966675.3 Picea glauca | reverse complement strand
GAAGAACAACCTCAAGACTTTGAGGCATACCAGAAAGAGACCTTTGTATGCAGATGGAAAAAGATAACTTGGTGGAGAACCTCCAGTGCACAACATAAGTATGGTGAAGATTTTCCATAACAGAGATATTGTATCAAGATGATTACTCAGTAGATCAGATCTCATGATGACAGAAGAAGTGCCACATGGATATGTTCCAGTGTTCCAAACAATGATATACTTTATTGATCAGAGCTACATGAAGCCTTCAGAGAAAAACCAGTGTTCCAGACCGAAGTACATTTGAAATCAAGCATCACATTATCCGTGATGAAGTCCAGAAAGGAGAAAGTGGTTCTCCAATACATATTTCCACAGATGAGTAGATAAGTAGACATTTTGGTAAAGCTTCTATCCAAGATGAAAGAGTTTGCGTACTCAAGTTGGAGCTCGTGGAGATGACTTCCTTATTGAAAAAGGAAGAGATGACTCCCAGGTTGGGAGGGAGCACTGATATGTATTGATTTTTGGACAATCATTTTTCAGTTCGAAAAATGGTCAAGGATGAGCAGTTTCCTTTCCAGTTCGGAAAGTGGATTGAGATTTCTGACGGACAAACATTTTCCAGTTCGGAAAATGGTCCAGATTGCTAATGTACCATAGACAACAACTTCCCATTTTGGTTAACATGGGGAGTGGTGTAGGGCAGTCTGTCTTCTTGAGGGTTACTCAAGAAGACTGGCCTCGCCGGACAACGATTTCTCATTGTGGTTAACATGAGGAATGGTCCGTTTTGGAGGTTGGTATAGGACAGTCTTTTCCTCTTGTGGTTAACAGGGGAAATGGTCTGGACAGTCATTCCTTAGGGTGTATTCATTCTCTCCAGATTGCACTTTGTTTAGTGCCGGAGGAATGGCCCAGGATGGGGAATGGTCCAGGCTCAATAATCAACGACAGGCATTCCTTAGGGCAGATTCATTCTCTCCAGGTTACACTTTGTTTAGTGTTGGAGGAATGGCCCAGGGTGGGGAATGGTCCAGGCTCAGAAATAAGGACATTTATTCTTCCTTGCTTGCGAAGAATAGTTGAGATAGCTCATCATTGATGTCTTACCTTTTGAGGGCAGATGCTCTTCCGTGATCTCACAGATGTGAGTGGAAGAATGGCCCATATGATTCAGTTTATATCATAACATTGTTTCTGTGTAGGTTGATATCAGATGATTGTTATGAAGATTGTATGACAATAGATATATACTATTGTGGTGGATGTGTTCCACTGTTTGATCAAGTACTTGTGTGTTACTTGGTGTGGTAGTGTACCAATGGATTGTAGTTATGGATAGACACAGTTGTGTTCTATTTTATTTCGATTGCCTTGAAGACTATCAACAATATTCGAAATGATTATCAGCTAGATGGATGATCAAAGAACAGAGATTTCCTAGACGGAAAATGGTTTAGAACATCTACTCTTCTAGGACATGTCCAGATTAGAAGAATGGCTCTTGTATTGTTAAAGTTTCTGCTATTATTAGGTTACTTTCAATTTACTAGATAACAATAGCATAGATAGGATCACTGCGAGAAACACAATCACAAGAGTACGCAAGCATTTATCCTGGGAAACCCTCAAGGGGAAGAAAACCCAACAAAACTTCCTTAATATAGATAGCCAATACAATGCCAAGACAATGAACCAAGCAATACATAAATTCTTCTCCCAAAGATGCACCTCTCTCTCTCTCTCTCTTCCTTCTTCCGGCAACTGGTAGTTGCAACTTCCTTCAATACTTGCGCACTAGATGAGTGAGCCGTGTGCGTGTCCAAATGAGGCGCTGGCCTCTCTTATTTATACAATCTGGCAGGTGTTGAACATGTGTCTTTTCACTAGCAGGGCCGACTTCTCATTCTGGGTGGTTATAACCACTTTAATATATTCTGGGGCTGTCTTTTCATTTAACCTATTACAATTAGGGTTTGACCAATCCGCAAAAGGGGATTTGGTCAATTACAATGCCTGACATGATCAATCCACAAAAGGGGATTGATCTAATCAATAATAAATATATTTTATCTTTATCCACAAAAGGGGATAAGAATATTCTTTGGAGTTACACAATATTTTAACACTCCCTCTTAACAAGAAGGATATTCTTTATCTTTTGACAAGTCACTGGATGTCAACATCAACTAGGCAACAACATCCACTGAATAACATCATCAACTGGATAATAGGAGGCATCAATATAATCCACTTGGTCATCTGGCATCATGATCACTGACTGGCATATCTATAAATCATCAGAAGTTTTGTTCTCTTTATCTTCACGCAGAAGATACTCTTTCTTTCTTTCGTCTTCACGCAGAAGACACTTCTTTCTTATCTTCACATAGAAGATATCTTATCTTCACATAGAAGATATCTTATCTTCACACAGAAGATGTCTTATCTTCACACAAAAGATATTCTATGAGTTTTGCCTTTCCTTTTATGTTCTCCCTTCTCTTGTAGTCATATGTCTCACCCATCCACTGGGGAGGACTACTACCATAGCTTCACTCCTAGTCATCCCACATGAACTAGAGAAGCTAAGATGCTAGCYTGGGCAAGACTAGACTCCCTTTCCATGATCCACGCAGGATTACGACACAAACATTAAGAGCCAACTAACCATTCCACATGGTCAAGGTTTGTGTTCCAGGCTACACCATCCTTGGCCAGAGGAGAGTATCTGCCCGCTGCTCCTTGGAGAAACATCCACATTCCTCTCTACAAGGGTGGTCACACCCCTCTCTACGAGGGATAACTTTCATCTTGATCAAAATATCTGGGCACCATCCATCTGCTTTCCTAACTGCATCAAATCACTATCTTCTATTTCGAACTTGGAAGACATAGCTCCCTCTTGCACCAAACTGATAGTTTCTAATCATCATCCTTGAAGTTCTCTTCTGTAATATCCTGGGTGCCTTTTTGAGTTCGCATATTTCTTTCTTTCTGTCTTCATACCGGATCAACCTGCTCCCTCTGCATCTATAAATACAGTACTGGAGCAAGCTGTTGTTACCTGCATCTCATCCACTATATCTGAGCATCCTTCTTTTTCTTCATCTTGAATATTTCTGCTCTGCATCTTTAGGAGCCTCCTGCTCCTATATAAATATCGGATATTGTCCGGTCTTCACTGATTGTCACCATATCATACGTCCTTCTCGTGTTGTCTAACTTCTGCAAGTCACAGCATAAGTTCTTTCTTCCGAGACTTGTAAACTTACTTACAATATGCTTTCTTTGTCACTCTCATGAGTGAGCATACATGAAATAAATATTTTATCTCTTTCTTCATCCTCTTCTTTGATACTTCCTTCATAAATCTGCATAGACATTGAAATAAAACGAGGTTAATTAACATTCTCACAAAAAACTAACTTGTAATGAGAAGGTATTAAAGTAAACAAGATACTAAAAATAAACATGAATACTTATCTTTTGTTTTTGTGTGGGGAGGCACTATGGACTCCACCATTTGTTTTCTTTCTTCAGATCAACTATCTTCAACTTAAAGTACATAATCCTTAATTTCTGCTAGAGCTTTCTTTGAGGGAGGAGGTTCCTCTTCTTCTGCCACATGTGCTTGATACTTTCTTTTTCCTTTTCCTTGAGGACAATCATAGGAAAAGTGTCCCAACTTTTGACAGTTGTAGCATCTGATCTTTGAAACATCTTTCTTCTTGTTTGGAACTCTTACGGAGTTAGCTTCTTTATTGTTCTTCCTGAAGGAACTTCTTTTGTTCTTTTGAGGTGTAAGAGCTTCCTCTTCATTGACAATTAATCTCTTCTGTTGGTTTGCAAGTCTAGATTCTTCGTGTGTGCAATCTGCCCATAACTTATCAAACTTGGGTAATTTGCTTCTTGCACACACTCCTTGTACAAAAGGAACCTGAAATGTTGGAAACCCATTTAGGGTTGTGGTTACAAGCTCCTTGTCACTAATGACATCTCCAATAGCTGCAAGCTGATCTCTGATCTGAGAAACTCTCATAAGGTAGGATGTGACAGATTCTAAGTTTTCCATCTTCATATTGCGAAGCTGATTTCTTAAGGCAAGATTTCGGCTAATGTCTTTACTTTCAAATAACCTGCTGAGTGCTTCATACATTTGCCTTGCTGTCTATAGTTCGGATATATGAGGGATCAAGTGATCTTTTATTGAATTTGACACGATTCTCTTTGCTTTCTTTTCATTCTTCTTATGCTTGGTCTTTTGCTCTTCTTCCTCTGGTTCTGGTACACCCATTGTAACATGTTCTAGGAGATCATTCTAGTCTGGAATCATCTGCAACCTATGCTTCCAAGATCTGAAGTTTCTAGATCCTTCTAGCCTGTCTTCTACCCTCATACTGGTAGCCATTCTTTCTTGCAGTAGAAACCCTAGCCCTCTAGGCTATAGAAATAATAGAAAAATCAAATTTCTTGGATCTGAAAACTGAACTCACCAAAAGATGCGCTGGACTGAGGTGAGTAGCCTGGTGTGTTTAGATTTTAGAAAATCCAACTTTTACCCCTCCAAACTTGATTTGCGGATTTCTGGATTGGTGCTTTTGGTTTTCTGGTACACTGGTACTTTGGTTTTCTAGTACACTGGTACTATGGTTTTCTGGTACTTCTGGTACCTTGTGAAAACTAGGGTTTCACTTTCCGGGAGATCTAGCCACTGAAAATGTGCGCTGAAGATGCCAAAATGTTCCTTGAGGTAGGGCACACCTTTCTAGATGGATTTGGGGCTAAAATTCTTCTTCAATAAAATGTCCTAATTTTCTTGTACGACAACAATGACGTTTTTCTTTTTCCTGTGAAAGATGCTCTCTTCAGCTTAGCTCTGATATCATGTTAAAGTTTCTGCTATTATTAGGTTACTTTCAATTTACTAGATAACAATAGCATAGATGGGATCACTGAGAGAAAGACAATCACAAGAGTACACAAGCATTTATTCTGGGAAACCCTCAAGGGGAAGAAAACCCAACTAAACTTCCTTAATATAGATAGCCAATACAATGCCAAGACAATTAACCAAGCAATACAGAAATTCCTCTCCCAGAGATGCGCCTCGCTCTCTCTTTCTTCTTTCGACAACTGGTAACTGCAGCTTCCTTCAATACTTGCGCACTAGATGAGTGAGCTCTGTGTGTGTCCAAATGAGGCGCTGGTCTCTCTTATTTATACAATCTGGTAGGTGCTGAACAAGTGTCTTTTCACTAGCAGGGCCAACTTCTCATTCTGGGTGGTTATAACCACTATAATATATTCTGGGGCCGTCTTTTCATTTAGCCTATTACAATTAGGATTTGACCAATCCGCAAAAGGGGATTTGGTCAATTACAATGCCTGACATGATCAATCCACAAAAGGGGATTGATCTAATCAATAATAAATATATTTTATCTTTATCCACAAAAGGGGATAAGAATATTCTTTGCAGTTACACAATATTTTAACATGTATCACTCTGTGGTGTGAGTGACTTATCCAACATCATGTCTAATTACTCAGATGGAGTATGGTTTCGAGAGATAATATGGCTGATGATACTGATGGTGATGATGGTGCTCATGATCTAGTCATGAGATAGTCTATGTTGATGCTACCGGGTGAATGGTATGTTCGTGCTCAAGACCATTACCTGTAATACCTCCCTAGCTATTATAATAGTTGCGGGAGGTATTTACCTCCACGTGTAAACCTGGCGAGAATACAATACTCCAGAAAGCAAGAAGAAACCCTAACGAGTTGGCTAATAACCCTAGAAGACATGTCGGCTCAAGAGGATAATTTATATTAAGTTATTAGCCTCCAAGAGAAGAAGTCGGCCAGAAGAATTAATATATACTGAACAGACAAATACCCAGAGTGAGAAGTTGGCCCAGGCAGTTAGCCAGAATTAGTATAAATACAGGAGGCTAGTTCTCATTTTGGCAGGCAGTCTCAGAATTGCAGAGCAACAACTTGTGCGCACTGCAGTGCCCAGTCTTGTGCGCAGGTTTGAGGAGAGCTGCCATTGCAGCTGTTGCAGCTAGCAGATCACGTTTGGCTTGGACTATCTCTTGGTTAGGGTTTGGACTATCTGATTAGCTCTTGTTGATGCGCTATCCTTGGGGAAAGGTGCGCTACCCTTTGTTTGGCTATCTAGCCTAGGGTTTGCTTCCAGAATGATTCTGTGCCCAGTCTTGTGCGCAGGTTTGAGGAGAGCTGCCATTGCAGCTGCTACAGCTAGCAGATCACGTTTGGCTTGGACTATCTCTTGGTTAGGGTTTGGACTATCTGATTAGCTCTTGTTGATGCGCTATCCTTGGGGAAAGGTGCACTACCCTTTGTTTGGCTATCTAGCCTAGGGTTTGCTTCCAGAATGATTCTGTGCCCAGTCTTGTGCGCAGGTTTGAGAAGAGCTGCCATTGCAGCTGCTGCAGCTAGCAGATCACGTTTGGCTTGGACTATCTCTTGGTGAGGGTTTGGACTATCTGATTAACTCTTGTTGATGCGCTATCCTTGGGAAAAGGTGCGCTACCCTTTGTTTGGCTATCTATCCTAGGGTTTGCTTCCAGAATGATTCTCTGTCAAGGTTAAGGTGCTCGGAGGGTGGCTTCGGCCTATGGTTGGGTGACAATAGTATTGTCAATGGTAAAACGAGCACATCCATTATATTCTAACAAAGGGCAACTTGATAGATAAGATTAAACCTGTAAAACCACAAATCAAACAACGCACAACAAGGGCTTTGAATGAGGGTTAGTTGACCTCACCCAAAACCTGCATAAAACAATTAAAAGTGATTTTTTTGGTGGAAAACTCAAGTAGAGTGAACTATTGGGAGGAAAACGAGAGAAAATCAACAAGAAAAGAACACTCCAATGGTGTCAAATCGACCCCCACTGAAGGATTAGCTCCAAACACATGCAATAATTTAGAAATCAATTGGAACAACAATAATTTAGGCCAAAAACAACACATAAAACTCTGTATTCATGTCAAATCAGAGGAATGGCTCCATCACAGAGAAAATCTATGCACTGTTACAATGATCTCCAAAGAACTGAAAATCCAAAGCTAGAATTGAGAGAGAAATGAGAATGAGAGAGTATAGTGCTACTGCAATAGAGTGATCAAGCTCACAACTGTGGAGGACTGTTGAATATGTAGCTCATTGAAGAAGGAATTCGCCCTGCTCTTTCCAAACTGGGAAAAAGGTCAACCAATAATCAACATCCAAGTGGATCACTATCCATCTGCCATGTGCCATTGCATAGATTCCTGCTAAATTTGGTGGAGCGAACTTTTCCAAGCTTTCTGGTGTAATCTGGAGGAAATTTAGAGAAGAATGGAGGTGGAATGAATCAAATTTGTTGAGTAATGAAGGAATTATGGCCAAAAATGTGAGAGGGGCGCACCTTTGGGCTAAAATAAGCCATTAATGCATGCACTAGGGGAGATAGGGCAAATGCGTGAGAGAGGAGAGGAAATGGAAAGAAAGGGGAAAAGTGGAAAAGGTGAAAAGCTAAAGCAAAAGCTGAGAAAGGGATAAAGCAGGAAAGCTGGGAAAAGCAGGGAAAAGCTGAAAGCAGAAAGCAGAAAAGCTAAAAGCAGGAAAAACTGAAAGTTGCTTTAAAGTAGAAAAGCAAAAAGCTACTTTTATGGCAGGAAAAGCAAAAAGCTGCTTTAAAGCGGAAAAACAAAAAGCTGCTTTAAAGCGGAAAAACAAAAAGCTGCTTTAAAGCGGAAAAACAAAAAGCTGCTTTAAAGTAGAAAAGCAAAAAACTGCTTTATGGTGAAAAAGAAAAAAGCTACTTTTATGACATGAAACTTTCTCACTTTAATTTATCCTTATTTAGCATGTGTTGGGTGACTTGTGGGTCCAACATGGGTCTCCACCTCATCCTGCCACATCATCACTTGTGCCACCTCATCACTGAAAAAGCAAACTTGTCCAAATACCCTCGAGTTTATACTCGTCGAAATCAGAATTGGACAAGGAGTAAGAATATGTTGTCAAATAACTGATATGAGGGGTCTATAACATCATCATGGGCAAGAAGTGTCCCAAAACACTGCAAGTCTCTCATACTCTGCCTGGAATTGATAGGTCATCCTGAAATAACCAAGAAAAACACTGGAACAAGCTCTAAACTCAACTGATGTAAGCTACCATCCTCTAACTGACAAGAATAAGAAGCAATGTGCCTGGAAGATCTCCAATGATAGCCCTGTATTATCCGGAAGAACCTGTGGATGCCAGCTTGAAAGGATAGACTGGCCTTTGACCATCAAAATCTCAAAGGTGAGATTTTGGGGTCAACAGGTCCCATATCCACTTGTGTGACATGAAGTACTCTCCCCTCAAAACATGATCCCTCAAATTGCTCACCACACATGCCCCCATGATGCTTCTGATGAGTAGAACGATCATGTGTAGTAGATCCTCAGACACTTGCTCTACTATGATCTCAACTCCATCAACCACTGGACTACCAATCATTCTAATCCCTGGATCCCAAATCAAGATGTGAACTGTAGTTCTCTGTAAGACATCAACACAAAGAGTCTCCTGAAGGCCCCCAACCAATAGAGCAAATAAATACAGTATCCATCCATCAAGGAATCTCTTATCTAAACCAGTCTCCAAACTACCACCTTCGACAGTATCTAGGTCCCTTGCTAACCAAGAAGATGATCTAGCCATGTACTTGATCCTCAACCATGGAGACCCATGTTGCCACATAGTGTCCTCATCTCCATCTGCTCTCAAATTCCCCCAACAATGAAAGGAATCAATCATGAGAGTCCCTGAAACTCCCATGCGCTCTAGAAGTGCACCAAACCCTGCATCAAATAACTCTGATTGTGCCATACCACATATCTCGGTGCCTGCTGAACTGTAAATCTCTGGCTGAAGTGTACTGATAGCTATGTTGTCCTGTCCATGATCACTAAACTCGACCTCCTTGTCAACCCACACTGCTGCTTGTTGTGTCCCATACTCCAACAATATCCCTATGATGTCAACCCTACTATATAGCTCTAGTACACTAGGTTGAGAGATGCTAGCATACTCTCCCAACACTTCCTTGAAACGAGGGTGGCTAAGGAATCATGCCCTGACATACCAAGCATGCCCCCATATGCCTCATGACATCATCCTCGAGATCCTCCTAGGAGAATCTCGAGGATGATGTCATGAGGCATATGGGGGCATGCTTGGTATGGTCCTCAAATCTCTCTGATCTGTTGTCTGGTCTTGAAATGTCCAAGTTGTCCGACCATAGGTACATCATGTATGGTCCTCAAGATCTCTGTCGTTGCCTGCTGCGACCATACATCCTATCAACTGACCTCATAGTCCCGATCGGAAGCATCCGTCCTAGTATTCTCCTCGTCCTCATCCCGATGAGACTTTGAACCTTTATCAACCTTTGAAATATCCTCTGTCCCACGACTGAGGATACTCTCCATCACAGCCAAGGCCTCATCTGACTGTCTCAGGTGAACCTCCCCTATCCTGCTGCATATATTGAAGTATCCCCTGATAGGTGGTCTCTGCCCAACAACTTTCCATGTCCCATGCAACTGCCTATCTTCCCCTATGTTGCTGTATATACTGAAAGTATTGGAGAAGGCTAACAAAAATTCCTGCAGCTGTATGTAGGATTGGGAAGTGTCATATGCGTTGGTCAATCCCAAAGGCTTGACCAAAAACTCATCCACCGACATCCATGGTGAATAGTCGCCTGGACTCCACACTAGTCTCATGCCATTGTGTACAACGGTAGGCGGCTCCACATATCGATGGTCAATCACATCTTTCCATAATCATTTGTGATCTGGGGTACCCCTCACACTCCTCCATCAACTGGCGCTCTTCTATCAAACCACCAACATCCTCTAGTGATGTAGCTGAAGTATATATCTGACTCTCTATTGAGATAGATGTAGTGGATCCTTGACTAGCCTCCTCAAGGAGCGCCTATAATTTGGACTTCGATTCTTGAAGGGTTGTTTGTGTGCCTTTCAAGAATCTCTGTGTGCTTACCAACTCATGAGTGAGTCGGTCCGTCTCAGTCTACTTCTCCTTCAACACCCCATGATACATCCTGCCAACCTCCAGAAGATAATCTCTATCCATAAGTAGTTGTTGGTAGTCGGTCCTCATCACGGTCACTCTCTCCTTGAGTGTTTGAAAGTCCTCAATGACAAACTCTCCATCCTAACTATCCTGTGCCATTGTGGCCCTCCAACAATACTCTGCCACCAATGTGTGTGTATCATCAATGTGTCTAATGGCTGCCACGATCATGTCCTCTCTGACCCTCAATTATCCTGCCAAATGCTGTGACTCCTGAACATTGCCTTGCTAAAGTGCTACGTCATGACTCTTGTTGCTATTGTCAACAGTGGAATCCTCATCAACACACTCCTCAAGAGCTAAGGCGCCACACTGCCCACTGTCCGTTGTGCTACTGAATCCCCATGTATGCCATTGTACATCATCATATACTGCTGCCTCAATCTGAACCGCCCTGTATCTTGTATGTACAACTGTATCCTCCTCTGCACCTCTACTAATGTCATCTACACTCAGATCCCATATAGATGTGTCCATACATGTGATATGGCCATCTTGACAAACAAGGAATGCATCCCCGTCACTGTAGGCCGGTCCCGAAAGTAAGTATCCCATCGACATGTTGGTCTCCACAACTTGATCTATTAATGGACTCCCCAAAAGAGGTGACTCTCTCTCCCCAAACTGGAAGGTATGTATATAGTCATCTGTCTCCAAGTCATGCCTCTCCCCCTGGGCCTGCAGATCCAATTGTCCCTTGTGTTCAATCACTACACAAGGCTCCTCTACTACATCCGAAATGCCTCTAATATCCTCATGTGTCGTGGCTAGCATAGGTGACTGAGAAGATGAGGAATGTGTCACGCTCAACTCCATAGGAGGCTCATCATCCCATACGCATGACTTCCTAGAAGTCATGTCAACATCCAAAGGTAGGTCACCCAACATACGAATCTCATCATGCCTAGGTGCTAACACATCTTAGCCCTCACAAGCGCCTTGGTCATCACTCAATCCATCAGATGCGTGGGTGTCACTGGCCTCATGGGACTGCTCTAATGAAGCATCTAAGGCTGCCTCCTCATGCACATACTCCTCATGCCCAACCAAATGGTCAAACTGAGGTGCCGTCCTCTCCATATCAAGCTCCTCAACCTGTCCCACATGTGTGCTAACCTCATAAGATAGCTCTACTAATGGTGTGTTCCCTGTTGCCAATCTGTCATCCTCATCACATGCATCCTCTTCATCATCACTGTCATAGTGCACCTCGATGTAATGCACTTTCCCCTTGGCCCTGCATCTGTGATTTGATTCCCAAGGCTCCTTGCAATGGTAGCAAAGTTCCTTGCCCTTCTTTCCCGCTGATCCGTGAGGCTCTAATCTCCTTATTTTCTCTTGACTTTGCTGCTTATCTAAAAACTTGGGTATAACCGTTCCATTGGGTAAGGCTCGTCCATACATCCTCCTATCTGTGATCAAACCTCTGTAATATTCCTTTGGTCTTCCCTTGTATTTGATGTTGCAATACTCACCCAAGGTAACTAGTCTCCGAAATCCTGCACTCAGAGAGTTATACTCTCTTTCCATGGCCTCAAATTCAATCTCCATCAATACATTACACAATCACAGGATGGTGAAGGAATTCGCTCTGATACCATTGTAATATCCCTAACCAAATCTGATATAAAAATCAGATCTAGCTGGTTGAGAACTTTTGTCAAACACTTTGCTTGTTTGCTCAATGTTCTTTGGCAAATCAACTCTCTTGTTGTCCCAACTCTCAAGGTGGATTGCTGATGTGTTTAGGGGGTCAATGGAATGGGTTACAACCTCCTTATAACCCTCGAAGTGTCTGCTGTTATGATTATTTGCTAGCTGTTATGATAGATGACAATTTTTCTCATTGAGGCATTATGCCAAACAATTTGCATGCATGGTTGTAGCTTGCATTTCCATCCATGTTTTTGAGTTTAACTTGTATGAAACAACATGAATTCAAGTGGAACATATACTAGAATAAACATAAGAGTAAATGACATGTAATATACTGCAAAAGCACAAATACCTCCACACAATCCTTGCTTGTCTATTTATTATAAATGGTTGTCCAATGGTAGTAGTTTCCAGATCTGAGATAAGTAATACAACAACCACTTTATGGGCCTATAATGGCTCCAAAAGGCAAGGAAATAGTGTCAATGATCCTCCTTTTCGATCCCCTAATGATGGCTGCCCAAAAGAGATGTTATATCATGCAAAATCCATAATTCCCATACCCATAAATGTGCTCTCCTTGTTGCTTACGCCCTGCTAAAATATGCACAATAAATCTGATGTAAAATCTTCATGAAATGGCTGCAAACTTGTAGATTTGATGATGGCTAACTCATATGTGAAGATCCCTTGGTTGTAGATGACAAATCTGCTCACAAATCACAAGATCTCAAACCCTGAGTGCGCCCTCCTTTAGAAAATTTGCCCCAGCTCTGAGAATAAATAACATGGCAGTTGGAAACCCTCCAAAGCGCCAAGAAAAGTCGCCCGAAGTGAGCTAAACACAAGCCCACTCAGATCTCCTCAAGATCTCACTCCAAATAACCCAATCGAACCCTTGGTGAAACAATGCGCCCTCTCTGCAAAATCCTCCAATAGTTGCGTCTTCCTTTACCACCAATGCAAGAAATGGATCTGAAACTGAAATAGAATAGTGAGGGTGGAATCTTTCACCACCTTGACGAAGCTTGGATCATGAACAAAGGAATCTTTCACCTCCTTGTTGATCTCTAGGGTTTGTTTACTCAAAACATTCAAGCTGCCAAAGATCAAAGATACAAGTGAAAATGATTAATAACATAATGAGAGAATAGAAGCCCCTATCTCTCTTTTATACCCCCTTTCATCTTTTTCCATTCAAGTGACTTTTAATTCATTTTTAATACTTCTTCATAAAATCACTTTATTAATTGAATGGCCCTTTTTACTCCAAAAGATGATTAATTCACCCTTATAACTTCTTTAGTCACTGAAAGTCACTTTTTATCATCCTATCCTGTAGTATTTTCGTCCCAGTTCTAAGGAGCTATTACACTAAGGTGTTCCTCCAAGAAACAATCTCCAAATAGCACCTTCGGTGTAATTATTTAAAATATGTTCAATAATAATCCAAAATTATGAAAATTGTCGGAATGCAACGGAACCAAGGACAAGCTATGTAGAATGGATCCCGATGATGAAATATGATGAATAATGTAAGTTGGGCCCCTAGTTGTAGATAACAAATCTGCTCACAAATCACAAGATCTCAAACCCCCAGTGCACCCTCCTTTAGTAAATTCGCCCCAGCTCTGAGAATAAATAGTATGGCAATTGGAAACCCTCCAAAGCACCAAGAAAAGTCGCCCGAAGTGAGCTAAACATAAGCCCACTCAGATCTCTTCAATATCTCACTCCAAATAACCCAATCGAACCCTTGGTGAAACAATGTGTCCTCTCTGCAGAATCCTCCAATAGTTGCGTCTTCCTTTACCACCAATGCAAAAAATGGATCTAAAACTGAAATAGAATGGTGAGGGTGGAATCTTTCACCACCTTGACCAAGCTTGGATCATGAACAAAAGAATCTTTCACCTCCTTGTTGATCTCTAGGGTTTGTTTACTCAAAACCCTCAAAACGTTCAAGCTGCCAAAGATCAAAGATACAAGTGAAAATGATTGATAACATAATGAGAGAATAGAAGCCCCTATCTCTCTTTTATACCCCCTTTCACCTTTTTCCGTTCAAGTGACTTTTAATTCATTTTTAATACTTCTTCATAAAATCACTTTATTGATTGAATGGCCCTTTTTACTCCAAAAAATGATTAATTCGCCCTTATAACTTCTTCGGCCACTGAAAGTCACTTTTTATCATCCTATCCTGTAGATATTTTCGTCTCAGTTCCAACGAGCTATTACACTAAGGTGTTCCTCCAAGAAACGATCTCCAAATAACACCTTCAGTGTAATTAATTAAAATATGTTCAATAATAATCCAAAATTACGAAAATCGTCGGAATGCAATGGAACCAAGGACAAGCTGTGCGGAATGGATCCTGATGATGAAATATGATGAATAATGTAAGTCAGGGGGAACGTACAACCTCTATGAGCATAGACAGACTAGTGCAAAAGTCAGGGGGAACGTACAACCTCTGTGATCCATGAGCAAAAGTCAAGGCATCTAGCAAAAGTTAGGTTGAAGGTAAAATTCCTATGAGCTAGAAACAAATGATCTTCCTGATATTGCAAATGATGTAATGTATTGATCTAGTGCGTTGGCACGTGTAACACCTTCCACCATGAAGAAATTCGAATTTCTTTGTAAAGAGTCAAGTTGTAAAAAGTCAAAGTTGCATGTCTAGGTCAAAGTTGTCAAGTTTGTCGCATGTTGCATGCATGACTTGCATTGCATGCATGTCATGTGCATGCTAAGAAGTTCATATGCATCTCATGTCAAGGGCGAATTCATAACTGAAGTGGTAAGTTCAGGTCTAATTTTCTCTGCTGAGTTAATGGTCAGTTCTAATTCTGATGGTTGAGTTAACTTCAACATGCACTCACGCCTCTAATTTGAGCCCCCTCCTCTTCCTCTCCACTCCTATATAAGCAAGAGGTCGAACCTCTTTTCTACACACAAGTTATTCAACGTGAGGGAGAAAGGCAACGAGTGTTTTAATGCTGGTATATATATCAGAGTAGGTGGTAGCAAGTGTTAAAATGTTGTCATATATATCCGTATATTCAAGCAGTGAGTGCTTGCTTGCAGGGCCGGTATATATTAGTATATTCAGGCAGTGAGTGCTTGCTTGCAGGACTGGTGTATATTAGTATAAACAGGCAACAATTGTACATTTACAGTGCTGGTATTTATCAGTGCAGAAAGGCAACGTATATCAGTCTACAGGAGGCTGCTATAACAATCCACAACGGGGCTTCGTTTTCAAATCAATAGCAGGCAACGACATCAGTCCAAAACCAACTCCTATAACAACAAGGTTTCTCAGTAGGAGACAGTCGGATCAGAGTCATTGGCAAGCTTTTTAAGAGCATAATTTCATGGTGGAAAATTTGTAAGTGGTCATACGTTAATGCAATAAAAGGAGATTGTTTGCTGGGGTTTTTATCCCTGTATAGGGTTTCCCCAGGGTACATGTGTTGTGATTTTGCATGTTGGTAATTCCTTATGATTATTGATGTTCTAATTTATGAATGATGTCAAGCTAAGTTCTAAGTACAATCCGAACTTTTAAAGAAGTACTTACAGTATCAAATCAAGCTCAAAATTAACATCAACTGGGTCGCCCTGGCCTCAAGCAACCTCTTACTGCCTGCTAGCTTGAAGATCTGGCTTCTGTTGAATGATATGAACCCCAAATGATCTCCCCTGGGGGTCTGCGCACCGCCTAGGCCCTGGCAATGCACCCTAATGATTCCATCATCGAAAACTGATGATAATTGTCTCAAACTGTGCGCCCTGGCCTCCTCTGAACTGGGTCGGAAGGGATTTCCCGGATCTGGTCCGGTGATCTCTTTGGAACCCCGACTCTACCTCCACAAGTGCTGCGCACTTTTTGGCTGGGAAGTGCACCTTTGATGATTCCTCTGTTCGAATGGCACAAGTAATGTCTCCAAAGAAGTGCCTTGCCTCCTCCTCAAATGGGTCGGAAGGAAATCTCTGGATCTACCCTGGTTGGGTTTGGCTAACTCCCTGAGCCTCTCAACCCTCACGCCCTCAACTTGCTGAGATGTGCCCTGGCTGTCTGGAACTGCAAAACTGCTGCTGAATACCGATAAAGAATCTGTATGATCCTTCCGGTGACTAGGATGTGTCTCTCAACACCGAAATCAACTAACTGGTGTTTTCCTCGTGGAATCCACAATCCTCCAGTGATTCGCCTGAACCTGTGCGTTTTCTCCTCAAAGCTCAATTCTCAAATCATAATCTGCAATAATGATCAATTAGGTCGCTTTTCTCCATCATATACTCTCTCAAACCCTAATTCTTTGTTGACCTCTATATTTAGCCTCTTTCACTTAAGCGACCTCTATATTTGGCTTTTTCCCACTTTTCACTTAATGTCACTTTCGAAATATAACATTCCCTAGTGAAATGACATCAGATGACCCTTTTCCCCTGTTTCTTCTTGGCTATAGTCTAAAAGGGGACGTTTAGACTACTAAGCCTTCCTCTCTGGAGCTCGTACTCGGAAAGGGACATTACAAGCAAGTCCTCCAAGAGTTAGCGCACTAGTAAAATCAGCCAATGTTGCCAATAAGGTGAAAATTTTAGATCCAACCTCTCGTGTGAGGAAGAATTATGGTAAAAATGAAATATCAAGAGGCTTATTTATATGGAGCCTCTTGACCTAATTTGTCAACACAAAATTACAAGAGGGTTGACCTCCTCAATCATCCTCTAAGTTTACAAAATTTAATTTATTTTGCACAAAATAAAACCCTAAAGGGTGACATCATCCCCTTTTAGGTGACATTGGCTCCCAAAATGGAACGTTAAGGTGGAGAAGTCCAACACTAGGCCTCCAAAGGCCATCCCTCATGTCAAAAAGTGCCAACCATCATGTCAAAACCTCCTCCATCAAACCATCAAGCTATAAGTGACGTCATGGGCTAATAAGGTGATGTCCAAGCCTCCAAAGGCTAACGTCTAGGTGGAAAGAGGTAGGAGCTCGTCTCCTAGCCATGCCAAAGTGCCTCCAAAGGCAACAACCTCCTTCAATGTGCAATTGGTGATCACAAGGATGCCCCAGACGTGGGGTCTAGCACCCATCCTTGGGCTTCAAAGCCCTCATGAAGGTCCGAACATGGTCATCTCCTCATGAAGAATACTTGTCCACTGGGCAAGGTCTTGCAAAGACAGTAGATGCGCCCTCCAAGGGTCCATAAGTCACAAGAATCATGCCAAGTAAGCCACATTTAATAATGGAACCACCCAAACATTTGCATCAAACCCCCCTTTTCAAACTAAACAAATGCTCAAAGACTTTATACAATTTCTCAAATTTAGGTGTGGGCGGGGTGTTAAGGCATCCTATTGTGTCAGTCAATCCCCAAGTCAAAGGTGTTTCCCAAGGGAAACCTATCTAAGTCACGTGCGTGTATGAGGTGGAGTGGGGTAAGACTTTTGGGTATGGGGGTTCATGACATACAAGGGCTCGTATTGTCTCATTTATGGGTGCCTTTGTTGAGGGCTAGCCACATCCTTTTCCTTTTTTTGTTTTTAAAGCATATTTTTTCAAGCCCTTTATTAGCCATTTATTTTGCATGTGTTTCCAAGTTCAAGACAATAAGGGGCATTAAAAAGGAAATGCATAGCCCACATACGCTCTACCTTGGTTTGCATGCTTTTCCAAGTTGAAGACAATAAGGGTCACTAAAAAGGAAATGCATAGCCCACAAACGGTCTACCTTGGAAAGCAACATTAATTAATTAGTTGTTTATTTTATGGGTCCCTCACCTTTTTTTAGAGAGGCGTTTCATTGCTCTTGGGATCCCAGGGCGAGCTTTTATTGCATGATGTTTTTTTGCTAGGGCACCTCCGAGCCTAATGGCCCCTTCCTCTCATGAAATGAGGTACATGCGATTCCTGGGTCAATAAGACCGAAAACCCAAAAGACGAGGAGACGAAATGGAAGAAGTATGGGAAGTGATAAGTATGATCAAGAATGGGATGATGACTCTTCAAGGAACCCCCTAGTAGCATCCCATTCCCGAGGGTGACCAACTTACTAGGACGTGATGACACCCACCAAGGTTAAATAAGGCAAAGGGTATAATTTCCAAGCAAACGTTCTATAAATCAAGAAAGGATTCTTTGCAACATATTCAAATGCTTTAATTATTAAAGTGACACTTACCATGAAATCGAACTTATTACCTCATGAAGCAAGACATGTTGTCCTCTTGGGCCAGGCCTTTGTGATGGATGTTGCTCTGTTGTTGGTGATGATTGATAGTGCTAGTCAAGATAGGAGGGGCCTTGCGGGGCTTTGCTAGTCAATATGGCTCTCTACACTCCATGTCTGCTACCTGTGAGCCTTGAGACATGATCTCCATAGTTACCCCTAGTTTGAGGGGGTAACGAATAGTCTTTCCAAGTTTCCCCTAGGTTCTCACCTTGTGGTTGGGACTTTTACACCTTGGGTGAGACTTTGGGAGGTACCACCCTTCAAACCTTGAACAGATCTCAAGCTCCGAGGCTCCTATTTGCAGGTTGAAAAGCAATGCTACCTTGAATATTTCGGTATAGGCTTGATGGGGCTGGTGTGATCCACGACACCCCCACTTCCCCTTCCTGGCTAATCATTTTGGATATGTAGGATGGGTCCACCTTGGAGGAGGTGGATCTTAGATCACAACCTTGAGATTGTAGATTGTTCCTTGGATTTCTTAAGCTTTGCTACTTGAGATTGTGTGAGATTACTCATCTAGGAAGATCTTATGAAGAAGGGAGAAAAGTTGCTGCTTTGCCTAGAAGGCACATAGATGGTCCCCCAAAGATCTAAATTAGAGAAAGAGTATAATCTAACCCAAACCAAGCTTTCTATATGTTGATATCAGGGAGGTCTAATGTCTTCCGAAGGAAGGAAGTACCAATCTGCATGGGGCTGGATGTGGTGTGGAGGTTGAAGGAAGGCTTCTCACTTTCAAATTCAGTTCTATAGCTCTTCTTGTGCACTCTTCAATAAATTTGGTTTTCATTATTACAACATATAATGTATTCTAGCTAAGGAAGAAAGGGGCACACCTTTTTGGGTGTCCGACCATAATGCAAAACATTTGAATGTACCTTATGACAAGGCAAAAGGGGGTGCCCCTCATGGACCCCACATATGCATGTAATGTAATTTACCTCAGCTAGAGAGAGGGCGCACCTTCTGGACCCCACCATACAAATTAAGTGAGAACCAATGTCTTAAACCTTGTAAGAAAGGAGGGTGCAATAAATCATGGGTCCCACTTTTTTTTTGTAATTTAATGAGTTTGTCTTAGGGAAAGGGGTGCCCATCCTGGGCCCCACACTTACATGTAATCATGCAAACATTAGCTTTAGAAGAAAAGAGGGGGGGTGCACCTCTTGGACCCACCAAATGTATGATATTCCAGCTAAGGAAGAAGGGGGCACACCTTCTATGCGGGGTTACTTATTCAGCCCTCTTCTTCATTTTAGGGTTGCTGAAGGAACATATACTGGATGACCTTGTTATATTTTCTCAAGGAGATTGTGGAGGTCTTGTGGTGTGCCCTAGAGGATGAGGTTATCTCGTTGTCTGAGTTTACCTGTACTTGAATCTCTTCATCAAAGTGTAATGGAGTTGTCTTTTCCTAGTAATAACGTTCCATCTCATGAGAAGTCTACCATTTGAGATATTTTTTTGTTGTTTTTCTCTCAACTGATGGTGAAAATACACACAGAAATCTTTCCTTGTAATTTACAGCTTGCATAACCTGAATGCTTGTCCACTTTGGCATAGTTTTGTGATGATTTTTTTTTGGGTATTATTAGAAATTTTAGGATAGGGTCGTTTTTGGCTTGAACTTTCCAGCTTGTGCTCCCTCATCCCTGAGGTAAGGCGACCTCTCTCTGCAGCACTTTTGACCCCATGCACCCAACACTCATTAAGGCACTGGTATTGTCTTCTCCAGCGGCATCCCCAAACATGGTGTAAACACTTTCAGAGTAACCCCGAAAGCTAACATATCACTGTTATGGACCTACTAAACACATGAAGACAATAAACATGGTATCTTGTAGTTAAAATGAATTCATAATGACTATAACATTAAGGTTGAGTGGCGATCAAGCAGAATATCTTCTCTGTAGAGGTTCTTCATCCTATTTGTAAGGCGAGTTACATGTCTAGCTCTAACTTCTCATGGAGTCCCTCCTCAATGGTTAGTGCCAAATGGTCATAGCCTCATCCTACACGGGAAGATTGTTGACACATGACTTCACCCTGTGACAATACAGCTACGGGCACGAGATTAATATTGGTAGCGCCTTAGAGCCTCTTACCAGATAAGGTTAATAACTTAATACATAGGGTTTATGAAGACAAGTTAGAGCTCCTACCTTAGCCTTGTTGGATTTCAATTACCTTCCATAGGGCAAGCACAAATAACGCAAAATGATAAATAATAATAACTGATAATAAATGAATAGGGCAAAGCCTACTCTGGTCATGTTGTCACTAATATAAAAATACATAGGTGTCCATGTGCACTGGTTGACCTTGCTATGATTGAGTAATGCCTATAATAATGATCCTCATAATGCACCCTAAATTTTTTTCTTCTATCAGTTATACTGAAAATTTCCATGCAATAATAAATCTCTCTACTTTTAATATGCTGGAGCGAAATTAAAATGCTGCGTGCACCATCATCATATTTCAATTTTCAACCTTAACATCATAAACAGTAAGGAACGACACCACATTGTCAAGATCCTATGAAAGATCAGTTTTGTTCAAGGAATGATATTAGTTCCATTATAAGGGGAAATTAGGGATGAATGCAAAAGAAATCCCAAACTCCTGCTGATCCACAATCACCCTTAATAATGTAATCCGTTGCTTCCATGGACTATTTTTCTCCATAATTTTATCCTGTCTGTAGGTCGTCAGTGCTGATTGCAGACTGTTGCACATATAGAAGAAAAAACCAGCAAAAACAGACCAAAAATTGAAGAATATCATGGTTTACCTCTCAACCGTGCTGCTGCACCTTCAAGTTAGGCTACAACACAAGTCAAATCCTATTTCTACAGTGTAATAAATTACCATCAATGCTCAATAATAGAATGATGAGAAATGCATGAGAAATAAAAGTATATTGTTCTTTTGTAACACCTTAGGTGGTCTCCAGCCATGTTCATAGGTGCATTATAATTCCAATTTCCTACACGTCCCTATTTCACAAGCCCTTAGTATTGAGGCATTGCCCATATCTTTAATCACCCTAATTTGCAATGCAGTGTTAGTCTGGAAGTGCTTCTGGGTACTCGATATTCGTTTTCTTATCAAAATGGTTGATAGTTGTTTTTCTTATTCTTATAAGCTTGTTTCCCTGTTTACAATTATCATTGCCCTGCTTTCATGTTCATCTATCTGTTTCTAGCTAATTTTACTACAATATCTTTCAGGTACAAAGCTGCTATCAAGGCAGATCCCTACTGCTACGAGGTGCAGATCTGTTGCTTCTGTTTCTTCACCAATAATATTGATATTGGATTTTACCTATATTTTGACTGCATTGAAAATGTGGATTCAATGTTGAAGTGAATCTGTTCTGCATTTGTTTACTTCACTAATCTTATTCTCCTGGAAATGTTTTCTTTGAAACAAGTGTTTCTTATATTACATTAGAAAACAGTAACATTATATCAGAGATATCATTAGGTGGCTTTATAGCATTGAAATTGGCACCCTCTCCCAAAGTAGGCAAGTAGTGCTGGCATGTCTGCCTAAGCACCAAACTCAAGAGAATATATATTTTCTATACAATCTCATTATCGCTGAAATTTGTGCATCTCATTTAGCTTTAAGTACCGATAGCTCTTATAAGTGGAATTAAACAGCCTCCTCCTTAAAGATTGCCTTGCATCTTCTTCTTCAGAGAATTGCTCCTTATCAGTCTGATAATGTTCCATATCTCTCTGCCACATTGCCCAATCGTCCACACATCCCCCTAGAATCACTTCTTCCAGCTAAGAGGTGAAACGAGGAGGATTGCATACTCTAAAGAGATCCATTCCCACAATGTCCAAGCCAATCTACATCTCCAAAAGACGTGTTTGATTATTTCCTCCTTTTTCCATATTACACTGGTCCTATCAGCTAACCTTGATTTATGAAGTGTAGCTTTGACTGCTAACCTCTAGGCTTTGATTGATTACCATCCAGACAATGACTCAGGACTTAAAGACGCTCTTGCTTTTCATTTACCCTAGCACTGTTTATTTTGCTTGTCCTCTGTCTGGGATCCCCAACTTTCTGTTGATTTATCTGCAATAGGTAAGGTGAACCTTATATTCTCTTCCTGTTTCTTTTCCTTATAGAAGATCAAGGTTGATAATATCTCCATCTCCAACATTTCCTAATAGGACCTGCACTTCCAAGTCCAACTGCATTTTGGAGAGATTATTTCCTAGAATGTCTTTACGAAGCTCAAGGTAAATAGTTTTGTCTGCATTCAGGATATGCTGGGCACAGTTTACAGTTATCCAATCTAACAATGGACATCTCTTTTTATCCTACATATCCCTCACTACTGGAATCCTTTTCTAGAAAGCATTTTCATTGTAGAATTAGGAAAAAAACTGGTCTGCCTTTGAATGTTGGGAAGGGTCCATATGAATCTTCCAGCAATGTCCCAGCCATTTCTTGTCCTCTCAAACTCCTAGTACAGTTACATGGATATAATTTTACAAGCACACCATATTCTCTTAGGAACTGTTCAGTCTCACAGCTTGAATGATTCAGTTCCTCCAACAACACAAATCCCAAAAGGTCCCTTCATACCTGGTTCATGTCTCTAGTCAGTACCTAACTATATCTGCTATGTTGCATCGCTACTCATCGCTCTTGAGTCTTACCACTAATTCTTCTGGCAGAGCTGCTCCTTGTGATTGAATATCTGGCAATCTGAGCCCCTGTTTTCTTGTGGGAGGGGACACACATCCAGGGATACATGTGTCAAGCCTCTCCGTCCCCCCTGCTTTCTCCATAGATGGAGAGTTGATGGTTATGAGTTCCTGGAAATGGTTTAGAATAAGAAAGTGTAGGAAACATTTAATATGAAAAATGAAGCAAAGCCCTTCCTGTTAAACCGACATGTTTCCTTTAATTTAAGAGAGCATTTCTATTGGAATGCCAAACATAAGCTCCTCCTAATCGAACTCTTCTCAGGGATTTATGCCCTTGTTTTCCTGACCCAAATGGTATGAGTTCCAAAATGTAGTTTTGTAATCTATGCTGTTTGAATTTTGTGTGCAGGCATTAGAGTGTCTACTTAATAATCATATGCTCACATCTGCAGAAGGTAAAAGCTACTTTTGTTACAAGCATGCAGCATGACCAACAATGTGTTTAGTGTTAGTGTTTGCTTTTAGTCTAATTTATTTATTTAAGGAAAACAAACATTTATTGCATATGATATATTTTCTGTTGTTTATTGTTTCTATTTAGCATGATGCTTTTGCTTGCCTTATTAGTCCACCATTTCTGTCCATGGTTCAATTAGTTGATGGGTTTGGAGTCTGGACAGACTGTTTAGTGCTCTGCTTATTGGGATTTTGGAAATTAACATTTTTGGCAGAAGCCAACCTAGTATCATCTTTGAGGTTTGGCGTGGAGAATGGATGGCTTTCTTCATTTTATTCATGTTTAATAAAGAAGGTACTATCCTCCCTTTGATGAGAAATGCATAAATGTGTCCTATTTATTCAAATCCAGGTCTTACTGTACATTTTTGTTTGTTTTTGGAACCTTTGAAGACATATATGACTATCTTCACCCACACACCGCATATCTTTTGCAGTATGATAAAGCAGAGAACATTGAATCAAAATTTGCAGAGCTTGAAAGGTTACCTGGTGATCTCAATTCCCAGGAAACATCTGTTAGCTACTCACTAAAGAACAATGCAGATCTGATAGCCTGCAAAGCAGAATACTATCATCAGTGTGGGGAGTATCAAAAGTGTTTTGAGTTAACAACAGCGTAAGTTTATTTGCAATGTGATATATGGACTAGATTTCTCTGGAAATCTGGTTTGCATCCTATTTGACAATCTTCTGGGGAAATAATGAACTTGTTGCCTCTCTGATATATGCAGGCTTTTTGAAAGGGACCCTTTTCATTTGAAATGCACACTAGTACATATTGCAACAGCCATGGAACTTGGCCACAAGAATGAGCTTTATCTCATGGCTTGTAATCTAGTGAAGGACTATCCGCAGAAGTGAGTTCTAGTAACCTTTCTTGATGATTTATGTTCTTGTTTTCCATGTCCTTTGTTATACCTTTGTCATGTATTCAGATCTTTATTATTATTGCTGAAGAAAATCTCCTAGTCCTTATTAAGTCTTCTATATGAATGCTTACAATAACTGCCCTTCGGCATCTTACACAGAAAGCTAGTTTAATAAAGCTATTGTCACCGTCTTGTACCTCTCACCCATTGTTGAAAACACCGGAATCAGGGAAACATCACCAAGGGTCCGGAATATAATTTATCGACAACATGGGAAAACCTTGGCAAGCATTACAAAACACAAAATAATTCCATTTTTTTTCAAATTTTTAGACATATAGTTAGAATGCGCAAATGGAGGTAAGCGTGAATTATATTATTCATTGATATGATACATCTATAAATACATTGATGTGACCTTTGGATTTGTCTTCCAAGAGGTCTCTTGGACTCCCAATGACTTCATATTCACTTGATTTTTCATGTTCTTTCAAGTGAGTAACCCTAATGGATTACGTTTCCAACATTCCCCCCTTTAATCCGAAGGGCTGTATGTGAATCCAAGAAGAGAGCTGAAATCTGAAAGTGGACCACTGAAATCTGGAAGTAGACAACTGCCAATGGCTGAATGTGCTCTCTGTATCTGGTGGTTTTGGGATGACCACAAACCAAATGGCTAGCAGAAGCTGATGTCTTCTACTAAATGGTGGTGGTGGTTTAAGGAAGACCGCAAACCCTGGAACTTGGTTCTAAGGCTCAAGGGTTCCCGAACATTTCCTAATTTAGCTAGAATCTGATGTAAGATGATGTATTCTACTAATTGGAAGTGCTCTCGGATGCTGGTTTAAATATGACCATAAATTGTTTACTAGCAGAAGCTATAAGTCTTCTAATAAATGGAGGTTTAAGGAAAACCACAAACCATTTTCTAGCAGAAGTTGAAAGTCTTCTACTAAGTGGTGGTTTAAGAAAAACCACAAACCAATCTGGTGGTTTTTGGATGACCACAAACCAAATCACGCTCGCTTGTTACGGCTTGAAAGATAGGATTTCGAAACTTGAAGCCTGATTGTCAATCACTGATATTATTCCCTCCTTTTAGGTACAAGGTGAGAAGATGCACATCTTTGCACTGTAAGATGTGTCAATACTCGAGAATGAATTCTTCGGTATGACTGATAGATCTTGGTTGTTGATGACCATTGCCAACAAGTGATCCACCCATAGTGGTTCTTTACTCTTGCAGATTTCTTGCGTTTGGAACATCTATTGAAGGATGATTATGCTTTCCATAATGATCACAAGGATGAAGATCAAAACACTGATCCTTCATATGGCCAACTCGTTGACAATGTTGGCATTTAGAAATCTACTCTTGAACTGGAGCAGGTGAATGTAAACCTTCTTGAAGCAATCCAACACTTTGGAATTGGATCGGTTTGGTATAATCCAGAATATGAAATGTGACATCCCTTTCGTATCTGATACGTGTTCTGTGCTTATTGTCTCTAGTTTCTTCCCAAGGTTTGATGATTGACTTGGAAAGAGAGGGCTAAACTTGTTTGTGCACTACTTCATCTTCATCTTCATCTGCACTTGTATCTGAAGTTGGTTTACTGAGTTGCTCGTGCGCTCGCTATTGATTTGGATCATCACCATCTTTGAAAAGAGGGTTGTTTTGAACAAGGACTAGTTCAGAATGTTGAAGATTCTTTCGTTCAAGTTCATCATAAAGAAGCCGAGTCTGAGTTTGAAGCAATTCTACTTTGGCTTGCGAAACTTGCAAACAAGTTAGAACATATTGCAAAGTTTCTTTGCCAGTTGTGACCATATTGTTGTCAATTGAGAGTATTAAAGTGTTTAGTAACTCTTATAGTTCATCAATTCTAGCCATTTAACAGTCAGACTCTACAATGCAAACTCAACAAATGAAGGGTGTCGACTTCTACCGAAAATGTACCCGTTTACAGGAAAACACAAGTAAACTTACAAGAAAAAACTTAGTGTTGTCGATGGAAGTCTTGTATCCACGTACTTATGACCACTAGAAGTCTCACATCAACCTTTTTTTTGTGTTAAGAGCCCATGTACAACTTATACAACGTATTTTGGAGTCATATACCCAACTGTTCCTCCAACCCTGGTTGTAAGATAAATTTTTTCTTCTAGAAAAAAATAGTCTGAAATTGCTATTTCAGGTTGGGTATTTTTATCTAGAAGAATGTTCATGCAAATATGCAAGACCTTGGGATGTGCTTGTTATTATCTAGAAAGATACTTCCCAATTCAGAAAATTCCTCCTAGTCCTCGGTAGAGAGGAGTTCCAACCCCTTGAGCAAGATCCCAGATTGTAAATGATGAATCTAAGAATCTTCATGTGATGCTGATGCCAACAATCTCCCTGTAGGACTCCAAGATAGTGCCGTCACTGCTTTGCCACCAGGAATTTGGAGAATGTCAACTAATTTCCATTGCACACTACTTCCTTGAGTAGAAGTGCCCATGAAAGAAGCAATAGAAAGTGTCATGCCATCATTTGGTCGCCATTCAAGAGCCTCAATGCCCCTTTGAGATTAACTAATTAATAAAGACAACTCACGCCACTTTGGATCTTGAAAATGATGTTGGAGGTGATTTTACGATATTCCACTCTGTTCTTATGCATAGAGAGTGGTTCTATTCTTCTATATCGGTCGATAGAAGATTGTGGGTAGACAACTTGCTCCTTCGACACTCCGAACTAGGTAGCGTGGTCATTGAGTGATAGTTGCGGGGATTCATGTTCAGCTGCTGCTGCGAATAATCAAACCTGCCGCATTACGTGCGGTACTTTCCACAATAACCAATGGAGGGGAGATTGGGGTTCGATTTGAAGCCACGAGCATCGGCTACACAACTATCATAATATTATTGTGAAGCTTACTCATATTTTCCCTTGCCTTGTGCCTTCTTCTGTTTGTGCTATCCTACGCATGACCATTCCTTGATTAGGGTTTATGATCTTCCATGTGCTAGGCATCTCCAAGCATGCAAACACTGGGAATAATGGCTTTGTCGAAAAGCAGCTCGAGTCGAAGAATAGGGTTTATGTAGAGAATAGGGTTTCGATGCTTAACGAAGGCTGCGCACAGGAGATGAGGGTTTTCGAGAGCTAAATGACAGAAATGAGGCACAGAGAGAATAACAAGAGAGACATAGCTCGAGGAAGATCGACAGACCGACATAGTAGTAGGTCAGATGCGTTTCTGCATGCGAAAGGAAATCCCAAGGGAACGAGGCGTTTTTTGGATGACTCAGCTATGGACAACTACCATAGCTCAATTGGCCTAAGAACTGTAGGCTCTACTACCACTGTTAGAGTGAGCAAATGGAGGTAAGCATGAATTATATTATTCATATTGATATGATACATCTATAAATAAGTTGATGTGACCTTTGGATTTTTCTTCCAAGAGGTCTCTTGGACTCTCGATAATTGTTCATATTCACTTGACTTTTCATGCTCCTTCAAGTGAGTAACCCTTACAAATTATGTTTCCAACACATATAAACCAACAACAACTTCAACTAAACACATTGGAACATAAATATAGAAAAAGCACCAATATATATGTAGTGGATGCCAACTAAAAAATAATACATCAAAGTTGACATGGAATCTTGTGTCTTGATAGTTGTCCAATTAAGGACTCAAAAGTGGACAACCAATACAAAATGACATCAAATATATTAAATGTATCTCAACATCACAAGTCATCTAAACTCTATGATGATAATCTAGAAGCTAACTATCAATTCCTTCTCCTCTTTATGGGAAAGGGTCATGGGTTGTTTGCTACTAGGTCCTGCATCATCCATCTGATGATGACTGGCGGGTGTAGGTGTGTCACTCTGTGTATAAGGTGGTGTTGAGGCTGCCACATCACCCTTCATAGAGTTGAAGTGCTCCTCTCCACCCTATGCCTACTATGGCTGCTCCTCCCTTTGCCTTGTCAACATCACGAGTCATCTAAATTCTACTATGATAAATCTAGTAGCTAGCTATCAATTCCTTCTCCCTCTTTTATTGGAAAGGGTCATGGGTCGTATGCCACTAGAAGGTCTTGCATCATCCATTTGACGGAGACTGGTGAGTGTAGGTGTATCGATTTGTGTATAAGGCGGTGTCGAGGCTGCCACATCACTCTTTGTGGAGTCAAAGCAATCCTTTGCCGTTGCACCTACTATTGCTACTCCTCCCCTTCCCTCTATGCTTGTTGCCGCTCCTCCTCCACTAACCACTCAGGTGCCTCCTCCATAACGAGAATCTCATACTCCACCCTCCACTGAGACATTTGGTTAATGTTGTCCAATGAAATGGTGCCACACCAGGAATTTTCTCAACTTGTCTCACTCATAGTTAGAGCTTGTAGTGGACATAAACCAAATCATTCAGGTGTTGAAAATCCAACCTGTAAGAGGGTCGTTATAAATTTAATGAGTCTTGAGGGTCATAAATATGTTAGAGGGTCATAAATTATAATAATTGTAATTGCTTAGTTCTAACTTGTGCTTCTTTGAGTGTTTTTTTCAAATACACTCCAATTGTGCTTGCAACCTGAAGCAATACAAGTTTGGCCTAGCACTTGGATGAAAAAATTCCATAAGAGAGTTGCCTTTGCGCCATGATTTTTCCACTAAAAATTGACAACAAATAAGAAAAAAAACCTTAAATTACATTTCATTACAATGGCAAATAGGAAATAAATAAAACGTAATTCAACTTTTAAATAAAACGCATAATTAAAAGTCTAAATTCTAATTGCTTACTTGATATCAAAATATTCCTTTCTTACACAACAGTGTCAAGGCCAAATAGTTTGTTGGCGTTCCTATCCATCTCCATCTTGCAATTGCTGATGTTTTGTAGCTTAGGGCAGGTGTTCTCACATGGTCTTGGTGTCGGGCATGTGAGAATCTTCGTTGGCACCTTGTTTCACTTTCGCTTCGGTGAAAACGTTGTTGGATTTGTGTTGGGGCTTCATGGTTTTGGTGATGGGCTTTATGGGCTTGTGCAGGGGCTTCACACCCACAAGGAGGAATATAATATTCTAATTTAATGTTGAGTTTAGTGGAGGGCTCCTTAGAGTAAGCTAAGGGATTCTAAACTCACATTAGACTCCCATAAAAGGAGAGAGATAGTGACACTGTGACATTATGGAGTTAGCATAAGTGAGTGAGCACTTGTGCTAGGAGGCTTGGTGATTTCAGCAAGGGAATTTCTGCAAGTTTGGCAAATCTGGCCTAGGGTTATGGATCTTCTATTTTCTGTTCTTGGCAGGGAAATCACATGTGGGAGGTGAGGAAGGCCGCATGTGTGGAGGACAATCCCAGAAGGGAAGAAGTCGCACTTGTCACACGGATCGTACAAAAGTGTCCGTACATGTGCGCGGGTCTTAGTAGAGACAGTTGTGTATGTATGCGGGTCTTAGTGGATACAGTCACGTATGTGCGGTAACGTATGAAAGGATTTCTTGGGCAGGAACAAGTCCATACAGGCTGACATGAACAAGCAATACAAGTGGTTTGTAGCAGATTTGTAAGTTGGGAATTTCTTGGGATTTTGCCGAATTGTTTTTGTTGAGAGGACTAGTTTTTATCCTCAGGTTTTGGTGAGAAAGGAGAGGAGCAAGCTGGGGGATGTAAGGACTCAGCTGCAGCCTAGGAACCTCAGCTAAGGACAGTGGATAAGGCTGGAAGGTCTCAACCAAAATTGTACAAAGGTTGTAGAGGTAGAGGAGGGTTTTAGGTGGCAAGGGATGCCATGACCCTTAGCCTTAGTACAACAGACTTGGACATGAAAATCAGGCGGGTTTTAACAGTGTCTTGTAAGTGTATTTGGCATTTTCCTTTATGTAAAATTGGGCCATTGTCCCTGGTACAGGAGCCCATTGTTTTGGATTCAAGAATAATTGTTTTGGGCATTAAATTCTTGTGTACCTGTGTATGATTCAATTGCTGGTTTATTTTCCGATGTGCTAAGTTGCTAGGCATCTTAGTGTGTTTATGTTTACTATTCAAATTGTGTAAATTTGTGTATACCGTTGAGAACATAGACCAGACCTGAGGTGTGTATGCACCGAGTCTAGGTGCACGACGAAATCTAACATGGTATCAAAGTTTGATGTTCTGAGAAGGGCAGTTGGATCTGAGTTATTTACACAGGTGACAACTTTGTGAGGGAGTTGTAGTAGTGTTGAGGAGCCAGCTCTAAGAGGGAGTTGCAGTGACTGTTGCAGGTAGCAATAGGTTAGATGGTCTTTGGGTTGAGACATGGAGCAAATTGTTCAGACGAGGAGTTGTGGACTATTGCAGCTTGGTGGTGTGGTAGGTTTGGAGTTTTGGTGGATTGGTAGAGAGCTCGGTTTGCAGCAATATGTTGTGTGGCGGGTTGCCAACTTCGTAGATGGACTTCCAGTGGCTTTTCATAGTGAGTTGCCATGGGTGCAACTCGATTGCTTTGGCACGGACGAGACAACTTCGTATGTTCGGCAATTTGATGATATAGAATCTTCATCGGGCCGAAGATTTGCACATTGTCGAGGTGCGACAATGTATGAGGTATTTGGCCCAAGAGGATGAGGACACTTGTAGAGATGAGTTGTGGAGGTCTAGAGTGGACTAGATTGAGTGTCCATTCGCATATATCGCAACCACCAAGGTGAAGAGGGGCAAAAGGCATAATGTCCAAGCATATATCATGAAATCTAAAGCAGTCTAAGATACAACATACTTAAATGCCTCAAATATTGAAATGATGCTCACCATAATACTGACTTGTACCTCATGGAGCAAGGCCCATTGCCTTCCGGAAGCCAGCTGGTGTGGTGGATGCCATCTGAAAATCTGCGACCTCTGTGGTGGTGAGAAGGGTCTCCATCTGTGCAAAAGGATACTGCTAATCATGTAGTCTCTCAGTACTCCATATCTGCAACCTGAGGGCCTCGGGACATTATCTTCTTAGTTATCCACAAAATGGGGATGACACTCCTCAACCTCCCTTTCCTTGTCTTCAACAAACTTAAGAGCAAGGTCCCTATCCATGAATAACTGCAAATAATCAGATTTCATTTGCTCTAATGCCTCTTTCATGATGCACAATTGGGTACTAGTGACTCCATCTACAATTCGCCTTTGCCTCTCCTCCAACTGGGTTTTCCACATAAGGTCTTCAATAAAATTATGAGCACCATCTGCCCTCGTCAACACTTGCACAATTTGCTCCTTTGTGACCAATTGTCGGTTCTCCAAATCATGCAATGCTATTTCATCGCCATGGCGTGGACTGTCAGACAAGGGACCAACTAACTCACTAGCTGATAGTGTCCAATGATGGGCCTCATGTGGAATATCCTCCTCATACAAGATTCCTGATTCGTTCTTGTACACCAAATCAGTCCCTTTGTTGTCATCCTCCGCGCATGCATCATCATACCTGTCATAAGTAGGATTAAGAGCTGAATCCATGTCATCATCAATATCATACACAGGGAAAGATGTTGGCTTCTCAACATCGGCTGATTGGAACATTGCATCCTCTTCTTCTGCATCTAGCACACTAGTATCATCGGCCTCATCGGTTAGTTTTGATGATGTATCTTAGACTGCTATTTGGTCTTCCTCTATGCACACATCCTCCTCATGGCTAGATGCATGCTCCTCCACTTGTCCTTCATGCTCACCCTTCTTCACTTCTTGCCTTGTGCTTTTAAAATAATCCTTGGGCCAACTTCCATACTTGAGGGTGTAATAGCTTTTAAAGGGTAAAGCTGCGTGAATCTCTTCACCCAATGTTAGATACTCCTGGTAGTTAGGCATGTATTTATTTGCCTCCAACTTCCTCAAAAGTTCAGCCAAAAGTTTTAGATTTATCTTCTTAAGCCACTGCATCATGGCTATTATGAAGATGTGGTAATTTGGTTGTTTTTTGGCTTTGGGGTTTCGTCAAAACAAACCCTTGTCCATGGAATGCACTGTTGATTTCTCACCTTTAGTCTTCTGTAAACCATATAGGCTGGTAGGAATATTAATTTTTCTATCAATTATATGTGTTTCTGATTGTGGGTTTTCATCGAACAATTTGTATTATATGGGTTTTAGGGATGTAAACAATTTGTTTGCAGATCTCACCAAGGATTTCCTAGCCCACTCAAATCCTTCTCTGCTCAGCAAATGGCCTCTCGGCCCTCCTGGAACTCTCACATCTCCATCTCAAGGAGCTCGTGGCTCATCTCCAAGCCCTCACGCGGCCCTTTGTACTTTCGTGGCTCATCTCCAAGCCCTCACGCGACCTTTTGTACTTTCGTGGCTCCTCTATATGGGCTTACAAACCTCCACTAATCCTTGTGGCCCTCTACAAATGGGTTACGACCCCAAATCTTCGCAGACCTGCCTAGCCTCTTGTTGCTGCAAGTAAATTGAACCTCTCGCCCCTGTAACTTAGTCCAGTCAAGGGAAATTACAGTCAACACTCCAAACTCGGCCCAAATGGTTAGATTCAATCTCTTCCTTGAAGGAAACGATCCCTTCTCTCTAGATTTCGCCCCAACAAATAGAGATATCAGCCCTGATGAGAGAAATTGACCCAACAAGATGGTAATTCGAGCCACTAAAGAGAACTCGGCCCAACTTAGCAAGGCTCGGCCCCAAGGCAATGAATTCGACCCCAACAAATAAGGAATTCGGTCAACAAGCTAATCTCGACCCAATAAATAAGAGATTTTGGTCCAACAGTGAATGAAACTTAGCCCTAAGCAATGAAACTTGGCCTTTACAAATCGAGACTTGCCCCGGTGGAAGATCACGCCCCCTCACTTGAAAATCGGCCCCCATCAGCAAGGGAACTTGGTCTCGTAAGCAATTTCGACCTATGCCGGCCAAGAACTCGCCTCTTTTTTCACAATTTTGGCCTTTATACTATGAAGTTCGGTGTCTTCTAGACAATCTTCACACATATAAATCGAATCTCTTTCTTTAAGTTCTCCCTCCCTCGATAATGCACTTGGACTGCGTACAAAGACTTGGCATTCACAAACGGATTCGGCCTCTGCAAGGATGATGCTGCCCTCCTTCGAGCAAATCGACCTGCATAAACATTTCGCCCTCCACACAAGAGGTTGTAGATTTATACAAGGGAGCTCAATTCCTTTTAGGATGGAATCAACTACCACAATGAAATCTCAGCAACATGAAACTGGTCCTTAGGCAATGAAGAGAATACTCACAGACTGGAAAGATCACCAACTCTGATACCATTGTAATATTCCCGATAGGGATATTCTAGAATATTAATGCTCTGTTGTTCAATTTACGTGTATTCATGCTATAACTTGGTGGACTACTTTTCACAAACATTTTGCATTCTTTCTCATAAAAAACTTTCGTCAAACACATTGCAAATATTACCAATACACATGAAATGGAAAGGTCACCATGGCATTTTATTTATGAATGGAATCCAAAACACAATGAGTCTCTAGTGGCTGCTAAGGAAGCTGCATTACATCAACTAAAACACACAATATTCAAGCCAAAACCTTAATGATGCCATGGTCTCCTCAATAGATGAAGCTTCCTCCTACAAACTACAAAAGGGCTGAATCCATACCTCTCCAAGATGATGCCAAATCAGAAGATGAAGCTCAAGTGAAGATCCTGGATGTATCCTTCTCCTTGTCTAGCTAGGGTAGATCTTGCACCATCGAAACTAAACTACAATGGAAGGGTTTTTCCAAAACCCTAACGAAAACCTTGGCTCCAAGAGCACTCCAAAGAGATCAATCCAAAACATAATGTCAAAGTGAAGTGCTACCCCTCCTTTTATTCTTCTTCTATACCTTCTAAAACTTTCCCCTTTTTGACTAAATCAAACATGATCCTTATTCCCCTTTTACTTTTCACTTTAATATTAAAAGTCACTTTTAATAATGTTTAAGTAACTTATTAATCTAAAGTTACTTTATTTCCTTTTTACTTAATGTCACTTTAAAAACATGTTCGTGGTTGTGTACTTCTGTTAAACAATTTGCATTCACATATTCTTATGCCAAAAATCTGGATAGACTACATTCTACAAACAGTTTGCATGTGTTGTCATAGTAGATGTTTCGACAAACATATTGCATAGAAACCAAGTACACATAGAAGAGAAGAAACAACATGGACATCTTTATTATGAATGGGAAACTCCAACACCAACATAATGTCTAGTGGCTGCGCATTACATCAACTAAAACACATAATATTCAAGCCAAAACCTGAATGATGCTACGGTCTCTTGAATAGATGAAGCTTCCTCCTACAAATTGCAGGACTATCTCCAAACCTCCAAACTCTCTCCAACATGATGCCAAATCAGAAGATGAAGCTCAAGTGAAGATCCTGGATGGATTGTCCTCCTTGTCTAGCTAGGGTGGATCTTTCATCACCGAAAGTAAACTACAATGGAAGGGTTTTGCCAAAACCCTAACGAAAACCTTGGCTCCAAGAGCACTCTAAAGAGATCAATCCAAAACATAATGCCAAAGTGAAGCGCTACTCCTCCTTTTATTCTTTTTCTATGCCTTCTAAAACTTTCCCCTTTTACTTTTTACTTCAATATTAAAAGTCACTTTTAATAATGTTTAAGTAACTTATTAATCTAAAGTTATTTTATTTCCTTTTTACTTATTGTCACCTTAAAAACATAACATATCCTAACTAAGTGACATTAAATAATACCCTTTGACTTCCTTTTTTTCTTCACTGACAAGCTTCGGAAATCATTTCCTACTTGGAAGGTCATGGCTTTGACCTAAGTCAGCGTAATATTACTTTTCTCTCTTTGAATCTTGATGTACATGGCATGAATGATTTATTGAATGGTAAACAGCTTTTAGAATGTTGGCCCACAATTTGAGGCGGTGGCGTTAATAACTTCGGCAGCTCCGAGTCTTATTCCAATTGCCCCACCATGATTCTTAGAAGGGACAATTTATTCAAACGCGAATGTACATGCGAGCCCACTCATAAGGGGTATACAGATGTTTAATTGACAGCGACTTATACACGATGACTGCGATTTATTCAAAAGTCGTAGTGTACCTTGCTATCCTCAGTGATTGGGATTTATTATTCCTGTAAGACGAGACTATTATTCCTTCTAAAGGTTCTGGTGGCGGCTACTGCAGTTTTTTTTTTTTTCTATATATTTCTCTGTTATTGACTTTCTGTTAGCAGTGTTTAAACTTCCTTGCGTAGTAGAGTTTGCAGTCACAGTTTCCAAAGAAATGTGTAAATATTCTTCCAGATTTTTGTTGAATGATGGGTAAATTCTTGATTGCAGTGCTCTAACTACTAAATTTGGTGCATATCCGTTCCTTAGGTTTGGTTGTTGATTTTGTTGTTCGCTAAATGTAGTTCTTTCGAAGATAAGGCTGCAATGCTCTTCCCTTGACTGGTGTAACTGTTATATATCACACTGCTTTTTTTAATCTTCTTGTAGTACTGCTATGTTTCCTGATAATTTTCTTTTGTAATTCAACCTTTTTGATGTCTAGTTCTGTTCTTCAAATTTGCAGTTGAAAATTTTGGCCACAGGCCAACGACAATGAATGCTAGATGAAGTGGCCAAATGTTGAGTTTCAAATTACTGTGAAAAATGTGTGGCCAAAGGCTGGGATCAGACAGGTTCTGATACCAATGTTACAAAAAAATCTGTTTGATAACTATAAAACATCCAATCCAAATAAGAAAGGGGAAGGCAATCCATTAATGATAAATAAAATATATTATATTTGAATAATGAGTGCTGATTTACAGGACCTCCTCTCAGGACGGTATAAATCAATATGTTAAAACTTGGACTTGGCCGAGGGTCAACTCGGACTTAACTCGGACTCAGCTTGGAATGGGACTGGTTTGAATTTTATGACTCGGTTTACTTAAAAATACATAAAATATTAGAACTTTAATGGAAAAAATATTTTAAAGATCCCAAAGCATTAGAGACAAAATATGCAAAGTCTGCTCATGTATATACCATGTAAGGGTGAATATATTAAAATCGCTTTAAATGGTCTCTAGAGTTTAAAAAACAACATGATACAAGTTAACATGATGAATCATCAAACTCACCACCACTGCTGGAAATGGGATCCTTGGCCTGAGTTACAGGACCATCCTTTGGCTTGGAGTCTTCGAAGTCGTCAGACTCCTCAAGCTCACTCTAAATCAGTTTTCAATGCTGCTCCAAAAACTCCAAATGCTCACAAATGCTCAATAAGAGAGGTGTGAGGCAAATGGGGGGGTCTCTCTATAGTGTTCTTTTAGGGTTTAGAGCAAGGGAATCTAGGGTTTAGGTGAATTAAAAAAAATTGCTTTTTTCCCTCCAAATGTCTGCCACAACATGTAGGCAATGAACCAGCATAGACTCAACCGAGTAGGTACGGACTTCACCGAGTTGGACCGTTATGGAATACTCGGTCGATTTTGACCGGTTTGGGACCGAATTCCTGATTATAAATTGATAACTATTTTACAAGTTGGTTTGTCTTGTTCCATTTTAATAATTGTTATTTGCTTTGTAGAAACATTTCCAATTACAATTAAGAATTTCTGTTTTTCCCTTTTATGGATTCATAAAATTCGCCCTGTTAACATTGATCTATATTTTTTTTCTTTTCCAGAGCCATATCATGGTTTGCAGTTGGTTGCTACTACTACTGTATACGACAATTTGACCAGTCGCGCCGATACTTCAGGTTAAGAACATATGCCATTTTTTTGAGTAGAAATGTTAGTATTTGAACATGTTAGAAACAAAGGTTTGTTTTGATGATGCATGCTGCAGTCCTCCTGTTAGTGCTCTCTTGAACTGTGACATTCACTCTTTCTTTGATGGATGTGTAAAGGGTGCAGAAGACATAGAAAGTCAACATCAAAGGTGCATTGAAACTAGAAATATGTTTGGGATTGTATAGCTAGTTTTTGTGATATTCCTTCCATCATTTCCAAAGATCTGTTCCAAATAGATAGTCAATTTCTGTGGGTAATACATCTTTTATTCAAAACTAGAGACTTTTTTTTGTCTATATCTCATATTTTAATCATGGCCTTGCTAGTTAATTGTCCCCAAAATCTGTGTGTGTGCATATTTATTACAAGGGTTGTAAATATTTAGATGTGATATATCTCTATAAATGTCCTGAAGGAGGACTTTAAATGTTTTAAAATTCTTTTTATAACATGTCTCAGATTTTGGCATTTTTTTGAAATGTTTTTTATTTAGTAAAGGTTTTTACAATTCTTTGATGTTAAGGAAATAGTGAGGAATAGTTTTACCTTCACAAGAAAAAGTGAAGTCCTAAGTTGTCCCAATAAGACATTAAGTCCCAGCCATTGATCTAGCAAAAGATCTAATGGCTGGGATCTCCTACAGGTAAGGGCCCACATAAACCCTAAGCAAAGGTTAAAAGAAAATTACCGAGAGTCTTAGACATAGAGATAGAGATGAGGCAGGGCTGCTGGGAAGAAAGAAAGAAGAAGACGAGCCAGTGTGGCTCTATTTAACCCGCACCTGGTATGATTGACCAGAGGCTGCACAACCACACAAAAATACAGAGATACAGGCCGAGTAGGGCCACTGTCATCTAATGATAAGCAGAGACAGCAAAGAAAAGCCGAGTTAGGGCTATATCGGGCGGGCAAAAGAAGAGACCTGACCCGTATCAGTTTAATATCAGTTCGTACAAGCTACAGGAGTACGGATCCGTACCGTGTTTGACAGGACTGTAAGAAGTTTATATTTGCCTTGTAATTTTGGTTAAATAAATATAAAATCTTCCTTATCTATCTCATCGTGTCTGTTATGAAGAGTATGACTGTTCTGTTCCATATTCAATGTGTGTAATTTCCTTTTAGTTTTAGATTTGACAGCTTATCTTGTGTCTTGATTTTCAAGATATTTTTCATGGAATGGTTTCCCTTTGATATGACTTAGGTTAATACTTCAGTAAAAACTTTTTAAAGGATCTATAGATGCACCATTCTTTTTCAGTAGTTTTTGAAGACCTTTATCCATCTAGTGTTTAATTAAACCTAACTATCACAAGTAGAACTAACACTGGAGGCATTTTAGGCATCATAGAAAGATGCTCGTATCCTATTGAATACACACGGGTTATTTCAACTTTGTGTGCATTCGTATTTCTTGTTGATCCAGAGATTTCCAAAATTACCTCCACCAATACTTAAAGTTTAGTAATGAGACATAGATAGGATTTGCACTTATTTTGGACACCAATTATTGGCTATTATAGGGATTAGTTATTTTTAGTATTCGCATGTGAAAAAATTATTTGGGCCAAGTAGTTTATTCTAGGGTAGTTCTCTCTCTCTCACGCTTTTGTGTGCTCTTATCAATTGGTCTCAGAGTCCCAATTCGGCCGTCATCTTGGTTTTCTTTAGAATCCCATGCATCTGAGTCTTCATCCATCTTATGTTTTTTAACTTTTTCCCAGAGCCCCCACCTTTGCAACCAAGTTTGTCATCACCTTGGTTCCTTGTCTATGCATCTGACTTCACATTAGTTATACAACTTGGTACCTCCCAAAACTCACTCAAAGATATTAAAAGTCCTAAAACCAAGTGCAATCCTAGAGGCACTTAGGATGGTTGCCCATTGTCATCGCGACAACTTTTCCACTCACTTTAGGTTGACTCTCTTCCGGCACAAGCGGGGAAACCCTAGAAAAGGTGTTTATGATATTCTTTAGAATTTAAGGGATAATGGATTAATAAGACCAATGCTTATTCAATGGGTGATGGAGTCATGATCAACAATCAAGAGGGTTTGAACTTGTATGGAAGGAGTTGTACCGGTGTTATTAAAACCGTTTTAGACCGGTTAGAAATGGCCATTCTGACCGGTTTTGGGGCAAAACCGATTGGACCGGCGACATCGAACCGTTTTTGACGATTCAGTACCGAATCGGCTGGTTCCATATGAAACCGACCGATTTCGTACGACACATCTAGGATCCGCAAATTTCAATTTAAAAAAAAATAGAATTGTTTAATAGAGGGGGCCTACTAACTAACTGTAGGGCCTATTACCTAATTCTAGGGCCTATTACCTAACCCTAGGGCCTACTCAAACCTAGTAAATTAATGGTAATATTAAATTCTTAAAGTAAAAGGATGAAATACTTAAAATTTTAACATTACCATTAATTGCTTTAGGATGTTCGAGAGTGGTTCCAACCTCATTGGAGTCTTGGACTTCATATGGAGAAAGTAGAACTTTAGGTCCCATTCAAAATTCAACAGACTTAACGGTTATCAGGATTTCAAGATTGGCAGAATTGCAACATTTCCACTGGATTCTATCATGTATGAGGGTATGGAACTAGCATTTAATCAAGAGCACCAAGCCCTCTATGCTTTTTTTTCATGTGGTTCGCGACACCTATCGATACTCGCTACATCGACGGGTCCCCCCCCGAATCCAGAGAACATAAGGAGGTAAAGTATTTTTCTTACAATCCCATTTAAGGGCTCAAACATGTCACTTGCAGGACTTGAACCTTGGTGGGGGGGAACACCCCTCAGAACAGACCACTCGGGCTACACCCCATTGACACCAAGCCCTCTATGTACCTTGATGTTGGTGGCATTGATTGTTGAACTCTTTTGTCCTGACCCTAGTAAAAATGTACCCTTCGCTCAACTAAAATCACTTATAAGGCATGTTAAGATTTTTCTATCTTATTTTAATGCTTAGAGGGTGACACTGATGATGAGGATCCTAATATACATAATGATTTTGATGATATGTAGTTATTTGTTGTAGCTTGATTTTTTTGGGACTTTAGAGGGCATTTAGAGCCTCTTTGTTGATGTATTTTGGTTTAGAGATGGATTGCACTCAGTGCTATTTTGGTTATATGCACTCTTGCTATATAAATGAGAAACTTTGCATATTTGTGTATAAATGGTTTGGATTCATATGGATGCACATGCATATATATATTTTTTTTCAAAATTTGAATATTTTATGTAGTTTTTGGTTGACTGTATTTTTTTTTTGGTTTTTTTTTCTGTCCAGTTTGGTTTCACATTTTTGGGGTCTACCGGTTCAGTCACCGAACCGGTTCTGATAACATTGAGTTGTAGTCTAAGTCACCTGGTTCATGTTCGTGTTCGAATTCGACAACAATGAAGTTTGAGAAAAAATTGCCTAGCCAAAATCCTTTGATAAAGTTTGCTATTAAGTTCAAGAATATATATATGTATGTATGTATGTATGTATGCATTTTTTTTACATGTGGTTCACGACACCGAAGACCAGTAGCTTGCTACGTCCATGAACCCCCCCCGAAATCTGCGAGAGAACATAGGGAGTCCAGGATTCACGGGATATTGATTGTTCAACAATAGGAGCAACATACTCAACAACAAGAGTATCTTATAGACCCATTAAGGGCATCGCATGTCACTTTAAGGAATTGAACCTGGGTAGGGAGGATAACAACTATTCCTCCCAACCACCCAAGCTACATCCAATGGATATATATATTTTATTTATTTTTTAAATTATATAATTGTATTAATATAACCACTATAAATAATAGAAATGACAAGTTTTAATATTATATAAAATTATATATATATATATATATATAAATTAAATTTGTGTTATATATAAGTTTATACTAATCTATAACCTAACTATATTATATTAATTTATAAACTAAGTAACTATTATAAATAATTTAATTGAATCTCACTATTGATATTATATATATATCACCATTTATATATATGAAATGTATTATATATATGGAAAAGATCACAAGTTATAACAATAGAGGCTACGATGGATTGAGTTACATATATCACCATTTATATATATGAAATATATCATATAGATATGGAAAGAAATCACGACTTATAACAACAGAGGCTGCGATGGATTGAGTTACATATCTAGTCCCAGAGCCATGACCATATCAACATCGAGATTCAGTGGATTGAGTTCTAGGGATATTATCGTATGCATGTGATATATTATGTATATTAAAATAGAGGTATGGGCACATGATTCCTCCATTCATTGTGGCAGCTTGGGCAACTTATATGAAGGGATTCTGACAACTATATGATTGCATTGTCTAGCCTCATTACCATTATCCTTTCTGTGAGCCATACGTGGTGTATGGTGTACCTTCCTTTATGATCCTGCACACAATGACAAACAATCAAATAGTACTACAAGCTCTTCATAATATCAGTAGGCTGGAAATCAAACTCACGAGAAATATATAAAAACCATCAAAATGGATATATTGATTGGAGGAAATAGACCTTGGAACTTTATATTAATGAGAAAAATGGGAAAAAAGATTACTAAAGAACATTGTTCACCTAGGAGCCTCTTTGCCATCTAGTTCAACCATAAAACTTAGGTCACTTACATGTACACTACAGGAGGCACATGAGCAAGTTGGAGCTCCTAAACTTTATTTTGGGTAAGTCATCCTCCCATGAAATTTTCGAATTATGTGGCATTTATGTCTTCCCTCATTGATGCCATGGTGGAGGAGTAGAACTCCATAATGAAAAACGATGTGCGGGGGGTTTGTGCCTAGACCAAAGGGGAAGTCAATGGTTGACTCTAAATTGTTGTACAAGGTTAAGCATGCATTAGATGGAAACATTGAAGGGGTGGCAGGTGTGGGGTTAGTCTCCATGATCCCAGGAGAAACGTGTGGTTTCTTCTTATTGATAATGTCATGATATGTTTTGCTCTGTTTTTATTATTCCTCCCTGTTTGGATTGTTCCTGTGTGACGCTACAGTCTCACCCATTTGGAGCAAAGGAACTGGGGGGTTTCTTTTCAATCGATGTCTCGATTCAAGGTATCGAGTGATAGTGCCCATACTCTTTGTGATAGATAGGCAAGAAACAAGGTTTAATTGTGTAGCTATGGCAAGTGAAGATCTTTGAGAATTCATTTCCTCCAAGGTGGCAGAGCTAGAACAGTCTAGTATGATCTAGAATGCCAACTTCTCGAATATTCCTCTTACTTAGAAGTATCAGATAGACTCGTTGTAAGTAGAATGTAGTAGGTTACGTGCTCTAGTAGTATCTTAGTAGATGGATAATTTCTCTTTGGCATCAAACAATCATGGAACTCCAAGCTCCAATCATGAGGGGGGATTCGAGGCCGAGACAGTTTATCAAAATCAGGTTCTCATGGAAATTGAAGGCACAGATACTCATCACTCCGGCGAGGAGCGGGAAGACTAGGACAACGTGCAAATGTAGATTAGTCTTAATGTTTTCTAAAATCATATGCGTTTTGTGTTAGTTCACTAGACATGCTACTAGCAGGACTACTTGGAACTCTTGTTTGGAAAGTGTCATTGTTTGTAGATATAAAATCAAAAGTTTGCTCGGTTTTGTGGAAGTCCAAAAATACAATGGATGTAATCATTGCTAGCCTCAGCGCAACAAATTCATATATATATATATATATATAACACAAGTTTAGTTCTGGTAAAAAAAAGATGGAAACATTGAGAATTTTAAAGCTTGGTTTTGTGGCTAGAGGTTTCTCCCAGAAAGATGGAGTTTACTATGAGGAGACTTTTGCTCTTGCTCTAGGTATACCTCAATCATAATCATTATGTGCTTAGAATCAATCTTAGGTTGGCATTTATATCAAACGGAGGTGAGGACAACAATTGTTAACGGTTTGATTGAGGAGGTGTACATAAATCAACTAAGAGACTTTGAGGTGCATGGGCATGAGACCTGTGTTTTCTGGTTGAAGAAGGCCCTTATGTGTTGAAGTGGGCACCATGTACATGGTACTCTAGGATCGATGAATATATTTTAGGTTTGGGTTTCACTAAGACAGGTGCAGATTCTAGAATCCAATCTGTACTGTTATCACATGATTTGTACTTGTGCAAAGCCCCACCACAAGTCCCCAAATATTGCGTAACTATGGAAGATCCTACCACTATCACCTTAGTAAAAACTTCCCTCATTTTAGTGATTGAAGAGGTCCACCACAAGAGAGGCTTCCCTGGTGACCTCAAGGGATCAAAGTAGCAAATATAGTAGCCATGCCTACCGTCCCCTCCCTTGATCACCTAAAGATTGGTCTAGGTCAAGGTAGCAGAAGAGGTATGAAGTTGTTTGAGTACCTGCCCGGAACAAGAACAATTTACAGCTTATACATGATTATTTCCAAGTACAAACATGCAATTAAAACCTCTTAAAGACACTAGACAAGATAAATTGCAATGGCTGTTGTAAATTTGCAGTAGTGAACAATGATAGAACAGCGGTAAATAATTTATAACAGCAGCAACCATTAGTGCTCAGAAATGCAACAATTGACCATGAAAACTTAGCATACATCCCACTAGAATAATATCCAATTGTCTTAGGCAATTTCTGAACAAGTTAAGCCACCTTTACAAGAGTGTATGCAGCAAATTAGAGTGTTATCAGATGGCTGTAGCAAACTTTTGTAACAACAGCAAATTATCCAATGAGTTTGCCAATGTTAGTGTTAGTTAGGTTAGTAGAATGCTCAAGAGAGTTGAAAGAAAAAGTTTGTTGATCAGTTCACCATTAGAAAGCTTTAAAACCAGTGACTTTTTAAGGTTTATAGAGTCTTATAACAGCAAATGCAACTGAACTTGAATGATGGCCTATTTGAAACCGAGAGTTAGGATTCAAATCCTAAGGTGCTAGCACATTAGGGCCTTAAGGTTTGAATCTTGAGGAGAAAGATTCCTAGGGTGCAAGCACATTTGGGCCCTAGAAACTGTTTCTTCCTTCTTGTAGCTTCAACTAGGTCAAAACCAAAAGTATAGGGCTAAAATCCTAAAGTGCTAGCACTTTAGGGCTTTAGGAGTCTAACCTACAATGATTCTTTTACAAATTTTGGACAAAAATACCTTGTGAGAGGAAGAATCACTTATGTTCCTCTCTTAGGATTTCACCAAGTAAGACGTCTAGCATAAGGTAGCAAATTTACCATGAAACATTAATAGCATAAGAATAAATTGCAGACAATTCATTTACTTCATGGAGGAAACCAAGAGATAAAACCCTAATTGCAGAAATTTCCATCCAAAATCAACAAAACCCATCCACAATTGATCCTCCAAACATAGTGCATGAGTAGGAAAGAGCTCACAACCCTTAGAGAGTGACAATTTCAGAAGTCCTCTCACAAATGGTGAGAAATGATCATGATAAAATGAAATGTGAGAGTGGCCTTTTTATATGAGGTCACCCTAATACAATTTGTCCACCTAATTTGTTAACAACATAATTCAAGTGGGGCCGACCCCTTAATTTGCCTCTAACATAATGCCAAAATATAAAAATACATCTCAAAACCCTAAAAAGGGTGACGCCATGCTCTAGAAGGGTGACGTCAAGCTAGGAGAAGGTGACGTCATGCCTCCAAAGGGAGATGTTGGGCCCCCAAAGGCCAAGTGGCATCCTCTAGGGGTTAAAGAGTGTGAAGTGAGGTGTCTCCTCACCCAAAGCCATGCCAATTATCTTTGGTACTCGTCCATCCATCAAACCCTAGCCAAGAAGATGACATCAAGGGCTAGAAGGTGACGTCAAGGGCCTCCAAAGGCCACATTCGAGGTTGAGAGGGGTGCAATCATGCCTCCAAGTGATGTCAAGACACCTCCTACTACAACGTCCTCCATCCTCTGTGCATAAAATCCTTGGGGTACCCTGCCCAGCCTATGGGGCTTCCAACCCATATGTGTGGCATAATGACCAGAACTACTCAAACCAAGCCCGTTTGTCCATCATCCAAGGTCCTGAGAATGTGAGAGCCACTGTCTGAGGGTGGTGAGTCACTGGATGACCCACTGCTCTCCATCACACATGCCAAAGTCCTGTAATAAAGGCACAAGGTTCTGGGTACAAGCCTAGGACATCCCTCAAGAATTATGTCAGGGGCATCCTAAACAAACCTAAGTATAAAACATGGTTAGCCAAAGTTCTTAGGAAACTTTAGTCCTTAAAACATACAAAGTAAGCTGAAACTTAAGATATAAGCCATGTAAGATAATTCACCTCAGTGTCTCCTTCAAGCATCACACCAGCCCAGGACCCCATGCTAGTTACCAAGTTTAAGTATGGGAGGGTCTTCATCCAACCCTATTAGGTGTGCCACCTAGATAGGAAATAAAATAACCTAGGTAGAGGGATAGGTCTCGAGAGTGACAAGGGAAAGTAAAAACCCACCAAGAGTAAGTGTGAAGTGATATGGTTAAGGGTTTACTTCATGGCTTATGGTGTTAATCCATTTCTATGAGCACCTTTGTGGAGGGTGCGCTTGATCTTGAGTTACCCAATACTTGTGTGCCAACTTTTTCCAAACCCTTTTATTAGCCATCTTTCCAATCTCTGCTTCTTATATTACATTTGCTAGTCCTCTTTAAAAGGTTTCAAGCTTTAGCATCACTTTTTTGGTGTTGAATTTTTATGCTTGATCAACTTGTTAACATTCTATTCAATTTTCCAATAGCATAAGCATCATGAAGCATAAACGCTAAGCATTAATTGCATTATACATTTATCCAAGATCTCAAGAAGATAACCATGGACAAAATACACAAGAGATATCCTGGGAAACCCTTCTTCACAAGGGAGAAAAACCCAACAAAAACCTTTCACTAGATAATAGATAGTCCAAGAGAAAATCCAATCACAAAGAAGAAGAGCGCTAGAATCCCAAGAGGCTAGCGCTACACAAGAGAGAGAGAAAGTGATCCAAGTGTGTTATGACAAAATGAGAGATAGTTCTCTCTATTTATACAAGTCCAATGAGAAATTTATCTTTCCCAAAAGGTGTCTCTTCATCCATGTCGACTTTAGCAGATTAGGTTTTCTACACAAGACGTTGGGCTTCTTCTTGTCTTTGGTCATCATAGTTAAAGGCTGCATCCATATGTCACACATGGCTGCACCCAGTGTGAATGTCCTCATCTCATCTAGGGGCTACAACCCACTAGAGCAAGTCGTCATCATCGTCAAGGGTTTCTCCCTCATGATGTGTCCACTTGGTCAACTCCCAAGTGGCATGTCCACATGGTCTGCTCCCATGGAACGTTGGGTGCCCTCCCAGGACAACTTGCCACTCCTCTGACAAGTGTCTTGCTCAACTCAGTCTCAAAAGAGCGTTCAACCCAACTCGATATGGGGAGAAGATCAGGGGTGTCCCCACATATCAACTCAACCCATCCACCTAGGGAGAAGACTCGTCTCAGGTAAACCCAACCCAACACAACTAAGGAGAAGACCCGTCTCACGTCAACCCAACTTAGTCCATTGGGGAGAAGACAGGGAGAAGGCACAGGTCGACCCAACCCATTGCTTTGGGGAGAAGACTTGAAGAGGGACATTCTCTATCACGCCAACACTCCCTCAATCATCAACACAGGTCAACCCAACAATCATCAACACTCCCTCTCAGCAAGAGGGACATTCTCTGTCATGTCAAGTTTATCGAAAGTACACAAACTTCGACCTGGCAAGGGGCTTGGTGAGAACATCTGCGATCTTCTCATCGATAGGAAGGTATTCCACTCTAATTGCCTTCCTCTGGACAATATCACGAATATAGTGATACTTGATCTCAACATGTTTGGTACTGTCATGAGATACTGGATTCTTTGAGAGCTTCACATAGCTTTGGTTTTCACAATGTATCACGGTGGGATCCAGCATCTGAACAAACAATCCTGCATGGAGTTTGCGAAGCCACACTGCTTCGCGTATTGCCGTACATACTGCAATGTACTCGACTTCTGCGATACTCAGGGCCACAGAAGTTTACTTCCTGTTGCACCAAGAAACCATGGCAGATCCTAGGCTGAAGCAACATCCGAAGGTGCCCTTTCCGTCAACTGTGCTTCCTGCCCAATCTGAGTCAACATATCCCTGCAATCTCACGTCGATACTAGAAGCATATCTTAGGCCATATCCAACTGTGCCTCGTAAGTATCTCAACACATGCTTCACATCCACCCAATGTATCTGTCTTGGCTGACTTATGAACTGGCTAAGTGCATTCACTGCATAGCAAATATCAGGTTTGGTATTAACCGGATACATTAGTGATCCAATCAACTGTCGATACATAGTTGGATCAATCAAGTCTGAATCAGAAGAAGACTCACTCAGCTTCTTCAGATTCGTCACAATTGGTGTGGTCATGGACTTACAGTCTGTCATACCAAATCTCCTCAAGATCTTAACTGTTTACTTCCCTTGGCTCAGGAAGATCTCATCATTTCTCTGCCATACCTCAAGTCGCAAGAAATAATGCATCATTCCGAGATCCTTTATCTCAAATTCAGAAGCCAACTCATGCTTGCACCAAGTATTGAGATGCTCTGCTCCGGTGAGGAATAAGTCATCAACATACATAATCAGAATCAAGGATTCACCATTATCAACCTTATAATACAGGTTGGCATCAACAACAGTTTTGCTGAAACTTAGACTCATCAGGTATCCATCAATCCTCGCATACCAAGCACGAGGGGCCTGCTTGAGTCCATATAGAGCTTTGTTCAACTTGCACACATGGGACTCCTTCCCATGGATCACAAAGCCATCTAGCTTCTCGGTATACACCTCTTCCTCAATCTCGCCATTGAGAAAGGCTGTCTTCACGTCCGTCTGATGTAGTCTCCAACCCAAGGCTGAAGCAAGTGCAATAATCGTTCGAATGGAGGTATATCGAGCAAAAGGAGCAAAAGTCTCCTCATAATCTATTCCCTCCACCTGAGAGAATCCTCTGGCCACAAATCTCGCTTTGTGTTTCTCAATGCTCTCGTCAGCTGCATGTTTTATCTTATAAATCCACTTGGAAGTCACCATATACTTCCCTTTGGGTTTTGGAACAATGTCCCACACATCATTCTTCATGATGGACTGATACTCCTCCGTCATGGCTTCTTTCCATATTGGATGACTAGATGCCTCCTCATAACTGGAAGGCTCAGAATCAATAATGTGGCTCATGGCTGCTATATAACTCGAGAATCTCTGGGGTCTCTTGCTTTCTCTGAAAGTACCACGAGGACCTGCATGTCCCTCTGCCTCCTACAAGGTCTGACGAGCCCAGGAAGGTCTTTTCTGACCGACTGTAATCTGTCTAGGAACATCAATAGGATGTACTGGCTCAGTAGGATCAACAGGATCAATAGGCTCAATAGTCTCTACTGGCTCGTCCGACTCTCTCTGTACTGCTGGGGTGTGAGGTGGGGAAAACACCATCTCTTCCTTTCTCTCACTGTCAGTCTCTATTTGAGACCTTCTCAATTTTCTGAAGGCAACTTCCTCAAAGGAAACATCTCGACTCACTTCGATCTGTTTCTGACTTGAGATGTAGATCCGATATTCCTTCGATGATTCACTGTACCCAACAAATGTGCCCTTCCTGCCAGAGAGTTCTAGTTTTGATCTTTTCTCCTTGGGTACGTAAATGTAGACTAGACACCTAAATATCCCGAAGTGTCCTACTTCAGGCTTAACTCCAGTGAAGGCCTCTTTGGGAGTTATGTTCTTCAAAATTTTGTGAGTGAGACGAACAAAGTTCGCTCACACAAGATTAATCCCAAAATATCTGGAATATAGTAACCAAATCCATATGGACAAATATATATGTAATAAGAATGAATAATAAGATATAGATG
>JZKD02S1599279.1:501905-529662 GCA_000966675.3 Picea glauca | reverse complement strand
CTTGGAGGGCGCACCTCTTGGGATGAGGAGAAGAGATGAGAGGCTAAGAAAGAGGTGTGAAGTGTTGGGATTACACAAGGGTGAGGGAAAGGCATGGGATCCGTGCCTAAGATAGGTGAAGAGTCACTTTTTAAATAAAAACGTAACTTTCATTGGAGAGACAAAAAGGAGGGCATAACTTTCTTGGAGAGTGCTCCCCTTGGTCAAAATTCAACCCAAACTTAAGTATGGGTGAGGTGGAGTGATAAGGATCACTTCTAAGAATTAAAATAAGGTTAAATGAAGTGAAAACTTAGGAGAGGGGGCCACACCAAAGTCAGAAATTAATTAAAAAGTGAAAACGTCAATCCCCCTAGGGGGGCACAACTTTTGAGTGTGGGGGTTGGAAAAGGCGTTAGAAAGGGTTGAAAAAGGTTGGGAGGCTAAGGTTATGCTTAGGGAGTCTCTCTCTAACCATCATTTCAACATTTCACATCTTCTAACTCATTATTACAATTTTTACATTTTGCCATGTTTGGACTTTAGCAATTAAAATCGCTGTTATAGACTGACTGACACTCTAGGTGGACTAACCCATGGCTAAAATTGTTCGACCGAGCTGAAACTTGGTCCAAGGATGTAGGAGGTGCTATTCCATTTCTTTTGAGCACAAATACCCCTATCAAAAATCCAAGATCCAGTTTTTACAATATTTTCTCAAAAATAATTAATTAATTAAATAATTAAACCTCCAAACTTAGGAAAATTTAATTAAAAATTAATTAATTAAAAAAAAACTAACCTAGACTCGACGGAATTCCGCAAAACTTTCTATGATGTCTTGCATGGTCATTTACAATGAATTCCTTATATAGTTAACCAAAACATAAGTCCACTGCAACGCCGTTCACCACTTTGGAGGACATATGTGAAGTGAGAGGGAAAAACTCAAGGGAAATCATTAAGGCTGGAAGGCCCAATGATAACCTGAGGATAAAAAACCCTCGGTGAAAGGAACTCTCCCAGTGAACCGATGCCAAGGTAACTGACCTAGACCTGACTCATGCAAGCCTATTACATTATTAACCCACGCAAGGGTGCGGAAATTCCAAGTACAAAAATAAGTGTTGGGCCAAACACAGCCCTGTAGAACCAAAAGTCTTCAACAATATGGGCATCTGATGATGCATCTCTTCATGGCACATGAGTTGACCACCGGTGCTAAATGGGCGGTCAACACAACCACATCAAGTTAACTAGTGAATTAGTTTAGTTTAGGGTTAGTAGAATTTCGCAAAAGCTTCAAGGAAGAAGCTTTGAGTGTTTGTTTGATCAATCATTCACTAAAGCAAGTGGACTAGTGCCTTTATGGGGCAATGGAGTCAATAGGTGATGATTTTCACTTGGAGGTAGTAACAACAATGATTATACTTGTCTAAAGAGAAGAGGTGGATGGAGGAGGTGTTGGCACTTCAAGGCCTCAAACATCCAAACCATAAAGACAAATTCACTAGAGAGTAAGCAATTTTAGGCCCTTGTGAATCTTCCTTCCTTAGACTATTGAAATGTTTAAGAGCAACAATAACTAGACAATGGCTTCTAAAGTGATAATATTTAGGGCTTTAGAAGTTTATCTAAGTCAAATCACCTTGGTAAAGTCTAGCAAATGAAGAGCAAAGAAGTAGTAACTTAAGTCCTTTACTCCTAGGGTTTGTCAAGAAAGCAATTTCATAATCTTTAACATGAATAAGAAAATATACCATAACGATTCAAAATGAAATGAAAAATTGCAGATTTACTTACTTCACCAAGAATAATCAAGCAATAAAACCCTAGATTTCCAAGTAACTTCACCAAGAAATGATCCAAGTTGCAAATTTTAGCCTCCAAGACAAGTGTGCCTCCCTATTTCAGCCAATAACTCCCAAATAGGGCACAAATTTCAGACCACACTTGTTGTGTGATGAGTCATGATCCTAAAATGAGAGTACTTTCTCTCTATTTATACAAAACTAATGACCTTTAATTAATTTTAGGTCAAATAAAGGCCGACCTGGCCAAATTACATCAAATCCATTTTTTTACATAAATATTTAATAAGGTTAATTAACCCCTAAAATCATCTCCAAGAGTGACGTCATGCCCTTCTAGGGTGACATTGAGCCCCTAAGGTGGAACTTTGGGCTCCAAATGCAGAACGTTTGGCCTCCAAAGGCCCTGGATGATGCCCACACGTGCCAATTAGCTCACAACTTCCCTCAAAGTGAAAACCCTAGCTCTGGATGACGTTTATGGTGATAATGGTGACGTCATGGGCTCCCAAAGGTCAACGTCCAGGTGGAAGAGCAAGATCCCTCGGGTCTAGGTCTGCCAGGGCGTCTCTAAGGGAAACATCCTTCTTTCTTCCTGGTGAAAATCTTTGATGTCTCCTTGCCTCCCTGGCTGGGGTTACAACATCCATCTATGGGCTTTCAACCCCATGAAGGTATGAGCTAATCATTCCCCCATGTGTACCTGTCCACCGGGCAAAGTCCCACAGCAACAACAAGTACTCCCTCCAGGGGTTCATAAGTCACAGGGATCATAACATGTAAATCACATCCAATAATCAAATTATCCAAACATGTGCATCAAACCCCCCTTCACCCAGACAAATGCTCAAAGATGTTATGCAATTTAACAAGTCAGGTTTGGAGAAGGTCTCAGGGTGTCCTATTGGCCTAATCCTCCGTAAGTTTCGGGTGCTTCCCAAGTGAGAACCAATCTAGGTCATGCAAGTGTATGAGGTGGCGTGGGTTAAGTGTTTGGGCATGGGGTGCAGTGATAACAGGAAAATGTAAGTCTTACATGTGGGTGCCTTTGTAGAGGGCGAGTTGCACCTTGTCATAGATGCCATTGTTTCCTAGCCCATTTATTGCCTTTTAGTCTTTATTATCTTTTTATCTTTTGCTTTTATGCTTCAAGGGAAAAGTTGAGGGACACTGTCCTGGCTTGGTGACCAGAGGTGATAGCGTTATCCACAAACATTTCACGGAGTGAGAAGGTTGGCTCGTGATGGAACTCCCTTTCTCTTGGCTATGCCACCAAGAGCCACTACCTTGGTTTGGTGACCAGATAGATGGTAGTGTCATACCGCTACATGCCCATGGTCATAATAGGCCGACTCATGATGAGACCTCTCATCCACCAACTAATACCTTGAGTGTTTATTTATCTTATGGGTTCCCTTTTCTTACTGAGAAGCCTTTTATTGCTTTCTCGAGAATCCCTGGGCAAAGCATCTCAAAGGTTTCATTTTTGGCTTTTAACTCCTGCCAACTACTTTTACCCTCTGGGCCTTTAGCCCCTTCTTCTCACAAGGCAAGGTACAATCCTTCCTAGTGTGGCAAATCCCAATGCCCAAACAAAGGTAGGGGGAAATGAGAGGAATACAGATGGAAAGTGGTATGGAGGGAACAAACGTTGACCTTTCACAGACCCACCCAGTGGCAACCCATCCTAAAGGGAGATCAACTTACTAGGGCACCATGTCACCCTTCTAGGTATAAACAAGTTAAAGAGCATAATTTCCAAGCAAACGTTATGAAATGAAGGAGAATTCATTGCAACATATTCAAGTGCTTCAAGAATCAGAGTGACACATACCATGATACCCGAACTCATTACCTCATGGAGCAAGACTTACTGCTACTTCAGGACTAGGCTGGTGGGATGGACACTGTTGTTGCTGATAAAAAGGCTCTACTGAAGAAAAGAGGGGCCCTCCGAGCCATGCTCCAGTCATCCAACTCTCGACACTCCATGTCTAGGACCTGTGGGCCTCGAGACATGATCTCCTTAGTTATCCATAGGGTTAGGGATAATAGACTCAACTGCCAGGTCTGCTTAGCACATTGCAATGGGATTCTTTGCACTTGTAAGAAACAAGTCATCTACATAGAACACCAAAACAAGTAAATCAGACCCAACAATTATATATTATAAGTTAGGATTTGCTTTGCTTTTGCTGAAAGCCCATGCTTTGTAGATATCCGTCTATCTTGGAATACCATGCTCTCGGTACCTTCTTGAGTCCATACAAGGCTTTCTTAAGCTTGCAAACATCTGACTTTCTTAAGGTTGCCAACATGGGACTCCTTCCCATTTACGTTAATGATCACATTAAGGAAAGCTGTCTTTACATCCATATGATGTATCCTCCATCCCATAAATGAAACTAAGGACATAACTGCTCTAATTGAAGTGTATTGGCTACTGGAGCAAATGTTTCCTCATAGTCCACTCCCTCTTTTTGGGAGAACCCTCTCGCCATGAACCTCGTTTTGAACTTTTCAATGTTGCAATTTGCTGCATGCTTGATCTTGTAGAGCCACTTGAACTCACTATTGACTTCCCTTACGCTCTTGGTACTATGTCCCAAACATCATTCTTCATGATGGAGGTGTACTCCTCCACCATGGCATCCCGCCATACCTGCTGGTCTACTGCCCCCTGAAAGATGGAAGGTTTGGAATCCATGATGTTGCTCATCAATGCCATATAGTTTGGAAACTTCTTCGGAGGTCTATTCTCTCTAAATGTGCTCCTAGGAGCCTTAACATACTCTTGAGTGTCCCTCGTTGTCTAAGTGATCCATCGAGGTCTCTTGACAGAAGTGGAAGGGGCTATTGTCTCTTCCTCTTCACTTGAAGGCTGCTGTTCTTCTTTAGAAGTCACTAATGGCCTTAGCTCAACCTTCAGAGCTTCCTGGTCCTCATCCTTTGTCATTAGAATAAGCTCATGGGATTTTCTGGATGCAAAGTCTTCCTCAAACTTTACATCCCTGCTCACTATCTTCTTCCTCTGCTTTGGAATATAGACCTTGTAGGCCTCTGAAGTGTCACTATAACCTACAAATAAACCCTTCCTGCTAGAGGGTTCCAACTTGGCCCTCTTTTCTACTGGCACATGGATATAAATTGGACAACCAAATATGCAGAAATGACTCACCTCCCACTTCACACTAGTGAATTCCTTCTCTGGTGTCTTGTCCTCCAAGATATCGGGAGGACACTAGTTCTAGATGTGGATTTCTATGTTGCATGCCTCTTCCCAAAGAATCAAGGCCTTAGCAACCCTTATGAAGGATTGATTCTTCCGTTTAACAATTCCATTCAGTTGTGGGTTGTATAGAACTGTCAACTCCCTCTTGATTCCTACCTCCTTGCATAGACTCTCAAACTCCTTGGAGGTATACTCACCCCCATTGTCTGATCTCAAGACTTTGATCTTCTTCCTTGTCTTGTTTTCAACTAGAGCTTTCAACTCTTGAAACTTGCTAAAGACCTCATCCTTGGTCTTTAGGAAGTAGATCCATGTTTTGCAAGAGAAGCCATCAATGAAGTAAACATAGTACATGCTTCCAAAAGTTGATGCTATTGACATTGGCCTATGAACATTTGAATGCACTAGGTCTAGAGTTTCCTTAGACGTTTCCTCGCTGCTTGGGAAAGTAGCCTTGGCATGCTTGCCAACTGTGCACCATCTACTTACTCCATGCTGCTCAATACTTAACTTTGGAAGACCCGTGACTATCTTCCCTAGAATAGGCAACGCTCTGTGATGTAGGTGCCCCATCCTCTTATGCCACAAATTGCACAAGTTGTCATTGTTATGAACTAGGGCTCGAACAAGTTCACCCTGCAACCTGTAAATATTACATTCTCTAACCCTTATTACCTGAGTTGTATCTGGGCTAGATTCCTTGATCTGATGAGGTCTTGTTGCTTCTTGAACTCAACTACAAAGCCCTTATGCATATTCTTTTAGAGACCTAGAACAAACAAGACATTGTCAAAATTTAAAGAGTTACTTGACTCGAGCTAAAAGGGAATAGTGCCAACTCCTACTATTGAGTACTTGGCATCATCACCAAGCTCAACTCGTATTTCTGAGTCCTGTTTCGTTAGACTAGAAAACAACTATTGGGTTGATGTCATATGATGAAGTGCCCCATTGTACACCTACCATGCATTACTCGGAACCGTGCTAGCAGAAAGGCAAGATGCCATCAAGAAATCCTTCTTGAACTTGGCTGCAAACTTGTTCATCTGAGTTTTTGCAGAGGTTGCTACTTGCTTCTACTGTTGCTTTGCTTTACCCTTCTTATCTGGACATTGTGATGCATAATGACTGTGCTTATGACAGATGAAGCACTTGATTTTACTCAAGTCTTTTTTCTTTGGTTGTGAGGTTGACTCCTCACTCTTTCCCTTACCCTTGGTGGGTCCTTTACCTTTTCCCTTATTTGTCTGACCAAATAGGGCTAGGTTCTCATCACCACCTTTCTTGCCGACCTTTGGCACCATCCAAGTCTCCTCCTGGATAGAGTCATCCCACAACCTTTCAAAGCTAGGAAGGTTCTCATGAGCACAAATACCTTTGACAAATGGTTCCCTTGAAGCTGGGAATCCATTCAGTGCCATGTTCACTAGCTCTGCATTTGCAACCTTCTCCCCAACTGCTGCAACCTTGATCACAAATTTGTGTGAATTTCATAAGGTAACTAGTGACTGAATCCGATCTGGTCATCTCTATGAATCTGAGTTTGTTTTGCATTATCATCTTTCTGTTTATGTTCTCACTTTGGTAGAGGCTTACCAGGGCATGGAATTTTTTATTTGTCGTCTTCTTCCCATATATATGGGGTATCAAATGATCCTTTATGGTGTCCATGATCATTGGCTTGGCCTTCACTTCCATCTTCTTGTGAGTTACCAACTGCCGTGGATTTGTAGGTGAAGGCACAACATCCTTGACAATATCCGAGAGATTATTCTCTTCCAATAAGAGTGTAACCATCACTTTCCATGATAGAAAATTTCAGGTGCCATCTAGTCTATCCTTGAATTTGAGGCTAGTCGAGGCCATCTCTGAGATCTAATCCACAAATTCCCAGATTTGAAAATTATTCTCTAAAATAAATATTGAAACCCTCTCACTACTAGTCCTTGTTTCCGTAAGTTGATTTACTGCTGTAAATCCTTGAGAATCTCAATTGGAGAAATAGCTCTGATACCATGTAAAATTTTCAAACCTAGGTGACTGCTGCCCTTATGTTCTCACGCTAAATGACTCAAACAAAATTTATTTAATAACAAAAAAATTAATTTTTGAACATTGCATCAATCACACAAATAACTGAAAAGTGAACAATGAAAGAAATCAAACACATACATAGGGATTTCTCCTTCAAATCAACTTTTCATTCTTTTTATCAAAGCTTACAAGGTGACTTCTGCAGCCTGCTTTTAAATAGCAGCTGTACGGTCAATAAAATCTCCTCAAAGGGTAGTGTATGACCTGTGAAGGGTAGGGTATAGCTACAACAATACAACCTACTCTATTTCTGCCATTCCTGGACAGCAAATTGCTCTTCTCGTTTTCAATCACTGAAGTTGTATGGTCTCTGCATGAAGAAAAGACAACTATAGCAGTGGTATGAACTGTACGACCTGTTGTACTTGCTGGTCTCTTTAGCAGATCTACTCTTCTTCTCTTCCGGATGCACTCTTCTTTCCTCTAGTCGTCTTGCTCTCTTCTCATGTGTGTGAGATCTTTCCTATCTTGTCCTATTTATGCTTTGGAAGAGGATAACTAATCTCGTCAATCCTAATTGCCACCTATCTCAATCATGAGATTTACTACGAAGATTAAATCCTTATCTAAGTCACTAATGTTCTAGAACTTCTAAAACATTCCATTTAGATTCCTAAGACTAGTTGACTTCAAAACATATAAGACTTTTACTTTTTGTTTTATTTTTTCAAGTGAAATTACAAGATAGAATTAGCGATCACCTTTCCAAGGTGGTCACCAAAGAAATGTCTCAAATCACTTCCAGCACATTCACACTGAACCTGTGCAAGAAGTTCCTACTCAAGCTACATTTCTCAACACTTCAGATCCTAATAACTATAGGACCCTCATGATTGCACACACCTTAGTTGGATTCAGTGCCACGGTTCTTAATGTATGGTTTTTTGATCATTTAGAGAGGTAGTGACTCGGGGCTAAGGGAGATATAGCCTTTTGTCGAGAGCATCGGACTATTGTTCATATAAAGACTCTCCGAGCTATCATCGAAGAGGCGAGGCTGCGTTCTTCAATGTTCTTCTGTTTCTTTATTGACTTCAGGAACGCTTTTGACTTGGTTTGGAGGGTGATGCTTTTTCATAGGTTGTCGGACATTGGTATATTTGAGATCTTGCTTGATGTTATCATGAGGCTCTATGAGTTGGTCATTAATAGAGTTCACACCTCTTACAGTGTATTTGATTTTATTTGAAGCATCACCGGGGTTAGACAAAGTTGTTCCCTTTCTCTTTATATTGATGAACTTGAGACTTTTCTCATAGAGCATATCCAGGAGGGGCACAGATGTTTGCTACATCATTCCTTGATTGCCATTCTTCTTTTTGATGATGATGTGATGCTTCTGGTCTCCTCCTTGAGGGATTTCAAAGATAGATTGATGCCTTAGCTAACCTCTTTAACCTTAGACACTTGATAATGAACCTCTTTAACCGGACGGTTCAGTACGAAACCGACCAAAAATGATTCGGTACTGCCGGTCAGACCGTTTTTGCCTTGAAGGCCAGTCCGACTGACCGGTTTTGCCGGACCAGGCTGGTTCTGATAACACTGATATATACATCTCTCTCTATCCATGAACACCTGTGAAAAATTCTCTCTCTGAAATAAAGAACACTACCACACCAATCCTGTACTTGTACCTGTATGGGAACCAACCTTGGCTCAAACAAAGCTATCTCTGAATGCCAACCAAAATAGAACATGCTGGCTCTTAACCCTCAGGATTTTCGAGTGAAAAAATCCAGGGATTAACACAACCTCATATACATACGTGGGAATACAATTCATGGGTTGAAGGTTCAGTTTGAGAGATGATTTCATGCCCATGCTTAGTAAAGGTTATTGATCCAGTTCTGTGCTTGAGGGACTGTGCTTCAAATACATTTTCAAGATATTTATGCCAAATTACACCCTTTTGATGCAATTATCTAGCTCCCAATACTATATGGCTCTAAGGTCTAAGGGCCTAGCTTTCTTTTACTTCATTGGGCTAAAGTTGAGGGAGTCCAATACCTTTTGCTACAGTGCACAATTTGTTGTAATTGGATAGTTCCACAAGTCATCATTTAGGTTGAATTTAGTGCTCATCCTATGCACCTCAAGAGTATTTTTAGATTTGTTTCATTTTTCCAGAGGATAGGATATCTCGGTTAAGTAGCATTGAAATGAGAGCAACACCCTTTCTTGGCACTTTGCTCCTCAGAGGAGCTTTCTTTTGCTTCTGTAGGCCTACCCCCAAGATGACAATGATGCTGGTTCTTTGAGGCATCTTTTCTAATCCAATATGTTGTCCTTCCTATTGATTGCTCATTTCCCTTCAAGTACTTTCTTGATGCTCTTTGTCACCTCTTGCCTTGCAAGTAGGAATTGTAGAAGGTGATGAGAGAGGATATTTACAGATTGTACTTACATGTTACCCTTGATTGCCACTCTCAAGGACCTCCCACCTAAGATATCCTTCTATTTTGAGCATTTCATGCAGTTGAGGGATGGCCTTAGTATTAAAAATGAATATACTTGAAAGCAGTGGATAGAAAGCCTTAGGATTCCTTTGCACTGGTTTAGAGTTTGTTCACATCCACTGTGGATTGAGAGAGGTTATCACATTATGTGATTAGAGAGGATCTATAAGGCTTTTCAGCCACAGGACATCTAGTCAGAAGAGTATTTTATCTTTGGTTGCCATATATACTATGAGATCAGAGGGAGGTTGCATTGTCTTTACAGAGAGTTAGGATGATCCCTCACACTCTTTTGATACTCAGACTAGAAGTGTCTAGCTCTTTTCCTGAGTGCAGCACTGGGATTTAGGAGAAATTTTACAAGGTCCACCCAAGACAAACCTTGTTAGGTTGATCACTTCCTTTTTTGCCTTGATCTCGGTAGTAGAAGATCGTAAGCCAATTGCATAATCCAATGAGACATCAATTTTTAGATTAGTGAGACTTTGTTCTTCTTCTACACCCACAACTAGTAGACTGATTCACACCAAGGCCTTGAGGAGACTTCGCTCATAGCATAGTTTAGCTACTCATCCCTCCATCTTGAGTGCTCAGAGCTCCATCACTGGGTGCTTCCCGATGGCCCCGACTGTTAGGAGAGTTGCAACTAATGCTTGGATTCCGCCCTACAAGTTTCTCTTCAGAAGATATTATCAGACAGTGTATGGACCCCTTCTCTATGGTTGATGAATCTGCTGGGGTGTTGTCTTCTTCTTCCTCTCCTCATTATTCTTGTAGCTTTGATGCACTTTTAGATGCTGCTTTGTTCCCTTTTCTTAGTTGGGGATGGGTAGCTGTTTTTTGTTTTGTTTTGACGTCAGCATATTATGTTCAACATGGGTTTTGTATTTGTATTATTTCTGGTTACTATTGTTTAAAATCAAACTAATTAGCTTTAAATTTTTTGTAGATTAGTGATAGGAGTTGCTTTTGCACTCACCATGTACTTGCATTTCTTGTACTTTTGGGTCCTATTGAACTACTATTATCTTATTAAAATTAAGAAAATCCTCTTATCTTAACTCAACCAATTTAAAAAATCAGAGCCTCGAACAAAATTTCTTCAGAAAAAAGGCTTTCTGTGGATTTCACTCTCATGCACTAATTATACCTAGATTCTGGATTTGTCTGCTGCTGCTGTGCTCAAGCTGTCTTTGCAGTTTTTCTGTTATAGGCATTCTGCAGTCACCTGCGCCTGTTACAAGCCTATTTATGCCCTCAATGGCCATTTGGGTGTTGCTACATGCCTCTTTAGCTTGTTTGGAGTTTGTTCATGCCTGATGAACGTGGCCCTTTGTTGTCATCTTCTCTGTGGAAAATTCGTCGCTTGTTTTGGTCAGGCCTGCTTCTGTGCCCTGATGTCACATGTCCTTCTACTACAATGCTTATCTCTACATTTGCATAGTCTAGGTGGCGTCTGCTTTGTGATTCTATCTCTCTTGTATCGGATCTGTGCCCTTCTATGCAGTTGCAAGTGTTCCTGACTATGCATGCATGCCTCACACTGTGGCATGCAATGTATCTATGATTTGTGCCCTTCTGTGTGCCTTTATCAATTTAGTTAGCATGTGCAACCTCTCCATGGCCACAAAATCTGTTTGCATATGTAATTTGTGAGTGTGCCTGACTATGCATGCATGCCTCACACTGTGGCATGCAATGTATCTATGATTTGCACCCTTCTGTCTGCCTTTTTCAATTTAGTTACTGTGTGTGCAACCTTTTCTATGGCCACATGATCTGCCTGTATATACAATTTGTGTGCATAGATAACAATGTGCCTTATGATTCATGTATTTTGATGGCTGTCACCTCAAGTGCTTTCCCCGTTGAGCCTCACTTTGATTCTCTTTCTCTCTCTCTCTCCCTTGTGATTTCTGCTTCAAATTTCTTATGTGAATATTCATTATTCTTTTCCCACGTTGACTTTAGAAAATTATAAATAATGAATTTGTTTAATAAATAAAATAAAATAACTTATCTTATTGGTAGGTTTGCCAACAATATGTCCAATGTTGGCATCTCTTCTGGCCTTGCTCTGATATTTTGTGCACTACAATCCCTTTGTTCGTTCACTGTGCTTTTCACAGTCCCTCGTATTCTCTTTCGTGACGCCTCTACGGATTCTTTTCTCTGTGGCTCTGATACTATATTTGAATTCCACACAAACAATGGCATATATTACATTGTCTTTTTCTTTAATACCCACTTTATTATAAGATAAGATAACTTTATTAATGACCAACAAATGATGAAAAAGCAGGTCATATAAAAGTATTTTTTAAGCAACTCAATTTGAGATATTTATAGTCTGTTAATTTGAAAGCCCAAGAACTCTAGGCTGCTTCATATCATTTTGATAAATTCTGTAGTCTATAAAATCGTTTTCTTAGTAAAGGATAGATGATAGTCATTCGTCAATCTATATCATTCTTTTTTATGAGTGATTTGTTGTTTTATTCTACTATTTTTATTCTTCAAATCTGTCAAACACTAGTTTTCTTCACACTGATAGTAATTCTGTAGCTGATAACAAGGAACTCAATAACCTTGTTCTATTAGCTGTTATGTTTCATCTTGAGAGAAGTTTTGGTTGTTAGTAGGTGGTCCGTTTTCTTCCCTTAATATAATCTCCAATGGCCTATCAATATGCACCAGAAGATTTCTATGTCAGGTTGAGTGGATCTTGAAAAATGCTTTGCTATGTTTTTGAGGAGTGTTGACCTCACTTTGATTCCTTTTAGTTCCTGTGCTTACTACTACATTTACCGTTTCCTTCCCATTCAATTATGTTGCTTCCCGGTGAAATATTTCTCATATTTCTTAATGTTATATGTGCTGAGCATTTTTGGGTATCTTAAGATGGAATTACCTTATATTTTAATTCTCATAGCTGCAGTGAATTAATACCTTAGAATAACTGGAGTGCTTCTTGTTAAATTGTCTATAATTGCATTGCAGCAAAGCTACTTCTCTAGATGGCACGTTTGCTCCTGCATGGATAGGTTTTGGAAATGCATTTGCTGCTAAAGATGAAAGTGATCAAGCAATGGCTGCTTTTCGAACATGTGCTCGGTTATTTCCAGGGTAAGTAGATTGAAGAACACCGCATGTCTTGTTTGCTTTTCTATCTACATTTCTAATTCACCATGTAACTGTATCCATATAATTAGATTGTTGCTGCACAAAATTTCATAGTTATGAGATACGCTGTGAAATCTTGGGCAGTAGTCAAGAAGCTTTAAGTGAGGAATATGTATCTCTCCTAACATCCAAGGCTGATTTCCAATTTAAAGAAGAAAAGAAGCAGATCATAATGTAAGCTCGTGCAGAATTTTTGTTGTTGTCTTCTGATAATTTGAAAAGCTTGTAGAGGAGGTTTCAGTGTTTGGGAACTTCTTTCTTCCATGGTGTTACCGCCCAAACTAGCAGCCCCTGGGGGGATGCTATGTGTTGATTTTCAGAACCCAACACCTGGCTGATAATCTCAAATGAAATCACTTCATAAATTAAAAGCACAACTGAGTTTTAACTAAACAACGGAAGCATTAACAACAGAAACCAAACACATTTGCACACGCGATTTTCGGGTAAACCCCTGGAAAAACCCTTGTGGGAAAACCGGTTCTGAGTTTGATTTTATTAAATAAAATCCTGGGCTCCCGTCCTGAGATAATGGCCCATCAGAGGAATTACAATGCAGGAATAGCCTAGCCCACTTGGCTGCTATCTCCTTGCTGCCCCTTTGCACACTTCCTCAGCCCTGCGCACTCAGTTACAAGTACACGAGCAAGACTCCCTCTTGCTCCTATGCTCTCATTGTGTGCCTCTCACTCTCCTTAGATCTGTTTTTGTACTTTCCTCATGACTAAAACCCTATCTCCAAAGTGATCAACGATCAAGATCTGATCTTGATCTCTTGTGATCAACGATTGTGACTTAATCTCTCGTTGAGATGACTTAAATCACTTAAGTCACTCAACTTTATAAAAAGTCACTTTAGTCATTAAATAAAGCCACTTTAACAATAAAGTTGATATCTAGAGAGTGTCGCTTAGACACTTCCACATGCTAGGCACCGCGAATGCAGAAATACCTGTTCGAGCTACCCCAAAAACTAACACTATGGGGATAGCACAATATGGGAAATGCACCACTGTAACCTTAGTATGATTTCCCCTTCACTTTAAGCCAGCTCCTAGAGATCGAGGGGGTGTCCCAAATCCTTCCAATTACAGACCTCAATATACGTTAGATAGACCAATGCCTTAGTAGCCAAATTCCTTAAGAATATTCAACCAAGGGTTAAGGCAATAAGACTACAATATAAAGAGGGTTAGGAGCTACTTATAAAAGTGCCAAGATTTGATATAAATATTCTATAGTAGAAAATACAAACCGACACTATAATGTTAATTCTTGAATACTAGATCTGATTTGATCTTCCTAACAGTTTTATACCCAGAACAGATTACTTAACACAACAAATATATTTCTGAACTGTTGAAAACAAATACATTGGCATTCTTAACAATAAAATGCAGCGGAAATTCAAGTATAAACATAGCCACACATATATGACACAGTTGTTTACCCTGGAAATCCAACTTGGGAAAACCAACATTCAATTTTTCTTTTATTATTGGCCCACAGAGAATTCAGAAAAGTACAACAGCAATTCAGAAAACCTGTAACTCAGTTTTTTGTTTGGAAAATCCACCCACTGGAATCAGCCCCTACTCAGCCTCTGTTGGAGAACTCGGCCCTGTAGAAACCCCCAGCTTGATGCCTCTCTCTCTCTTGTTCGTACGACAATGTACGGATTGACCTGCGCAGATCTCCCATGTGCAACTGGTCCTTTCTCTCGTTGGATTGCAAGCTCGACCTCTCTCCCTCTTGGATTCTCCTTGCTGTTCGTTGTCTTCCCCTTAGCCACCGAGTATCTCACTCCTCTCTCTTGAGAAAATCTCTTTCTCAATCACTGCAAATGAATCTCCCATTCACTTTCTCATGAATGTGTGTCTTTATCCTCTCTGTTGATGTTTATATGATTCTCAGATCTAATAGTTATCGCCTTATGATTAATAACAAGATTCACTTTCATACATCAATTATCATAGAATAACCATACAGTGGAAATCTCCACTATAACAATGCAGTGGAAATAACAAGATCTATAAGTATTTACCATGCACAATAGACACAAGAACACAACACAAGAACACAAGAGTTTATCCTGGGAAACCCAAACTTGAGAGAAAACCCAACAATCTTTCTCTAGAAGAATTCAGTCCAAGATATTACCAGTACATCACCATCAATAGCCAAAATACCATACAAAGAAGATCCTCCCCAAGGCTAGCATCACCAAGGCCCAGTGCCTCAATAAAATAACCAAGAGCAACCAAACAAGAGCTTCTCCAAGTGTGGTGCACCCTCTAAGATACCAGAAAACCAAAAATAGCAAAATTACCAAAAACTGCAGCTGCAACTGCCTTGTGCGCACTGCAAAAGGTGCTGTTTGACTGTCCAAATGAAATGAGCCAATCCTGTATTTATACTAATCTGGGCGCCAGTCTGGGGCCGACTTCTTATTTCTAGGTCTTCAATTTCTTTATTAATTTCCTGTGGGGCCGACTTCTCTTCCTAGGTTTTCAATTTCTTCCTAGGGCTTCTTGTAATGGTATAGATGGGTCTTCTTGTACTTTCTTGTAGAGAATGACTGCTCGAAGTTGCCAAAATCCAACACTCCCTCTCAACGAGGGAGGCATTCTCCATACTTGGATTTCTTTTGTCATAGAAAGGTTGTCTTGATGAGCCAGGTTGATATGCCATCTCGACACATGCATTCCGTCCCAGAATATGCATGTGATAACATCTTGAGTCCATCCACTACTTGACAGGAGAAGGATTACACCTAGGCCATTCACCACGAGCATAGCCCCGTGAGTGAATGAATCATTACCTTTGGTCATATCAGCACTAGCATAGCCCCGTGAGTGAATGAATCATTACCCTTGGTCATATCAGCACTAGCATAGCCCCATGCACGACCAATCTGGGATAATGTCTGCCTGATACTTATTTGGGCTGGTCACCACTAGCAAAGCCCAGTGGATGAGTGAGTCATTCTCCTTTGGTCATATCAGCACTAGCATAGCCCCGTGCATGACCAATCTAGGAAGAATGTTTGCCCGAACCTGGATAACATCAACATACCTGGGCCATTCACCACTAGCAGAGCCTCGTGAGTGAATGAGTCATTCTCCCATTGGTCATATCAACACTAGCATAGCCTTGTGCATAACCAATCTTTGGGAACGTCTACTCGAAGTTATCAACATACCCGGGCCATTCACCACCAGCAGAGCCTCGTGAGTGAATGAATCATTCTCCCTTGGTCATATCAGCACTAGCATAGCCCCGTGCATGACCAATTTGTAGAACGTCTGCCCGATGTTAAAACATCAATGCTCATCACTAACCAAATCAACATGGCTAATCCTGTGTATCATCCTCCTCTGCCAAATCAACATGGCCACTTTGGAAGGATATCTGCAATCTGCTCATCTGTCGATAAGTACTAGAGCTTCACTGCTCCCTTCTGTACCATGTCTCAGTTGAAGTCCTGCAAGAAGCTTCGGAAGCCACACTGCTTCACGACTTGCGATAGTGGCCATGACATACTCCAACTTTGCTGTACTGAGTGCTACAAAAGCATGCTTCTAGCTTATCCCAAAAATCATAATTGATTCCAAGTTGAAGCAACACCCCGAGGTGCTCAATTTGTCTACTGCACTCCTTGCTCAATTAGAATCTGTATATCTCTGCAAACTTACTTAATCACCTGAGACAAATCATATCCAACTGTACCATGCTTTGTTGCCACCCACTGGAACTGCCTTGGCTTCAATCAAATACTGTCTCAGGGCGCCCACTGCAAAACAAATATCTGGCCTGGCATTAACCAGGTACATCAAGGATCCAATGAACTGCTTGTACATCGTGGGATCCACCAAATCTGAATATGGAGTAGAATCACTCAACTTCTTCAGATTTGTCATCATAGGTGTAGTCATGGACTTGCAGTCCATCATAACGAATCTCATTAGTATCCCCTAAATGAGGAAGATCTCATCTGATCTCGTCACACCTCTAATCCCAAGAGTACATCCGGCCAGGATCCTCCATCTCGAGCTCTAAGGTCAACTCCCTCTGTCGCTGCTGTCCAGTCTGCTTCACTGATTGCTCCCTCTATGAATGAGACAAAATCCATACCCATTTCTCTTGACTAGTTGACTCCTCTGTCACTGTAGCAAGATCTACTAAAACAAGTGTATCCTCCCAGGAGATCTCACATTTCCTCGAAGCCTCCTCAAATCATGACACCTGTCTGTCAGTCCTGGAGGATGTCTCTCTCCCACCTGAACCTGATGGGCGAACTCCCTTTGAATGATCGACTCTCCCTCTGAGCTAACTGACTCTCTCTGAGATCAGGCTCACTCTGAGTCTGCATGCTCCCTTTGAAGCTTGACTCCCTCTGAGTCTGTACAATCTTTGGAGCCATCTGCTCCGTCTGTATCTTTTGAAGTTTGATCTCCAATGAACTTTCCTGGGAGGTTGCTCCTCCCTACTGGATCTTGAGGGTTGAATCCCTCTGAACTCTTGCCTTGTCTAAACTGGTACTAGGTGGGGCCGTCTGCCTCACCACTGGTGGAGCCACCTGCTCCTCACTATCAATCTCCATGTGGAACATTCTGTATCCCACAAAAAGTATCCTTTTTTTTTGAAAGGTTCTAACTTCGTCTTCTTCGCCTTAGATATATGGATGCATACTGTCATGTACACACCTCTATGTCTGGATAGTCTTCTCGATGTCTCAAACAAGAGACCATCTAATCTGCAATCGTCACTATAGCTTCTTCTTAGAGCTACCACTTGTGACCTGCCTGGAACAAGAGCAATAACAAGGGAAAATAGTAGACAAAAACAATATTCTTATGAATAGAAAATAGAAACAAGAACAACAAAAAATAGGAATAGGAACAATCGTCATTATAGCTCTTTCTCAGAGCTATCGCCTGTGACCTGCTTGGAACAAGAATAAGAATAAAAAACAAAAAACAAGAACAACATTTCTCTAGTGTTGTCACCAATCATTCTTTCATGGTAACCTGCCCGGAACAAAACAAGAACAAAAGACAAGAGCAACACTTTTTTAGTGTTGTGACGTCCATAGTAACTTGCCCGAGACATAGACAACAACCAAGAACATCTCCTAGAAGAGATCAATTTCATCTTGTAAATCAGTGCATCATTAGTACTAAATAGTGAGCATGTACATAATGATCATAGTACCAACAATATTCAATACATTTGATAGCAAAAGTACTCGACAATAATAGAGCTCTAAAGACTGTTGTCCTGGTTACAACATTTACTTAAGATGCATCAATATAAAATATCAAACGTGATATGCAAACCTAGAATATTGCTACTGCTGTCCCATTTGATTTCAAGTTGCCATATACTGTAGGAGATATCATCACTGCTACCTCCAACTCTTGAGCTTCCTCTGAGTGCACTAGATCTATGATCCTTTGAAATTTGTAGCACCATCTAGCTTGTCTTCTAATCTCAAGGTTTGCGCAACTAGCAACTGCAACTGCAACTGCAACTGGCGACTGACAACTACAACTACAACTGTAACTGCAACTGCAACTGCAACTGTAACTGACAACTGCAACTAGTAACTGCAACTGCAACTACTGCAATTGCAACTGTGATGAGAAATTTCAACTTTCACCAAGTTGTAATCTGAGACCACCAGGAGGTGCGCTAGGCTAGGGTGAGTTGATATATGGCAAAATTAATCTTAGCGTCCTCCAATAAATTGCTCAACGAGCTTGACAAGTTCATATTTGTGCAACGACAAATTTCATGTGCATTGGCAATATTTCAAGTAGCTCTGATTCCATGTTGATGTTTATACGATTCTCAGATCTGATAGTTATCGCCTTATGATTAATAACAAGATTCACTTTCATACATCAATTATCATAGAATAACTATACACTGAAAATCTCAACTATAACAATGCAGCGGAAATAACAAGATCTAAAAATATTAACCATGCACAGTAGACACAAGAACACAAGAGTTTATCCTAGGAAACCCAAACTTGGGAGAAAACCCAACAACCTTTCTCTAGAAGAATTCAGCCCAAGATATTACCAGTACATCACCATCAATAGCCAAAATACCATACAAAGAAGATCCTCCCCAAGGCTAGCATCACCAAGACCTAGCGCCTCAATAAAATGATCAAGAGCAACCAAGCAAGAGCTTCTCCAAGTGTGGCGCACCCTCCAAGATACCAAAAAACCAGAAATAACAAAATTACCAAAAACTGCAGTTGCAACTTCCTTGTGTGCACTGCAAAAGGAGCTGTCTGGACTCTGACTGTCCAAATGAAATGAGCCAGTCCTGTATTTATACTAATCTGGGCACCAGTCTGGGGCCTACTTCTTATTTCTAGGTCTTCAATTTCTTTATTAATTTCTCGTGGGGTCGACTTCTCTTCCTGTGTCTTCAACTCATTCCCGAGGCTTCTTGTAATGGTATAGATGGGTCTTCTTGTACTTTCTTGTGGAGAATGACTGCCCAACGTTGCCAAACTCCAACACTCTCCTTAGGCTTTCTTTTATATCATTTCATCGACCAAAATCCTAACCTTTAATCTTCCAAAGTTATGGATGGCTAGGATTAAATCCTAAGCCTCACTTAAGATCAATGGTCAAGATTTGATCTAAGCCACTTAATTAATTTAAGTCACTTAACCTTAAAAACCTTAGTCAATAGCCAATATTAATTAATTGGTTTAATTAATGTGCTTTTCCTATGTCAAACTTAGGAAAGAAAAATAAACATCACTTAATAAATTAAGCAAGTACCTAGGAGAGGCTTTGGACATCTTCTGCATGCTTGACACCTAGCCTATGCAGAAGTACCTGTTCGAGCTACAATCATCAATATATAAAATCACTCTTTAAGTGACGAAGTATGTACCTTACACCGCACAAGAATGAGATCTTGTTGCACAAATCAAGGGTAATTGATATACCCGAATTATACCTTGATTGTTTGCTGTAAATTGGACTAGCTTGCTGCTGTCCAAAGATTCAAGAATCTGAAATAAAATATTTAACGCAGAAAATTGCAGATTTGGACCTTAAAAAGTGACACGAGTGCTTAAAATAACTTAAGATGAAAATCCTTGCATAGTTGCTGCTGGGACAAAAATATATTAATGTAAAAACAACCCAACAATGATAGTAAGCAAGTACAATTGAATCTTATCCAAACAATTACTTCAAACTTGCAAAATTCGTGCAAATCCCCCGAGGGTTTGACCAAAAGAATCACCAAAGTGAAATATAACAACAACGAACCTTCAAGGAGATGAATTTCACCATTAGAATACTTTAGATAAGCTTGATAAACAATTCCAAAGTAAAATAAGAGCAAGGGTAGCGTAGATTTCACCTTTTTAGGGTTAAAGCCTAGCTCTAGGGTTTCAAGAATTCTGATTTTTTGTTGCTGTAATTAATTTCCAGAATTGAATAAAATCGTAAATCAGCGACAATAACGTTAGATAAGACAATAAACAACAAAGTAAGAGGGCCGATTTGTCTCTTAGGGATAAAATTCAATGATTTGTCACAATCCCGTGAAGGAAAATGTCTAGAAAACAAAGATAATCTTTTAGCTTCGATCTAGACAACGAAACAAATATTTTTGACAGTTTATTAATTTTCATATTTTATGGAACATAAAAGATTTTTTTTTTTTTTAGGGTTTTTGGTTGGTGAATGTTTGGAGTTAGGGCTTATCCTTATCTCCACCTAGAGCTTATGGGGTCAAGAAATATGCCCCTCTAAAAATCAGTTATCCTTGTTTATGGATTAGAACTAGAGACTAGGGCCACAAGGCTAGTAGTCTCTTGCTAATCAAGACAAACCAAGATAATCATTGCCCTACAAGAAGGGTTTCCTCAAGGGAATAGCCTTCACCAACAAGATCAACGAAAGGATTTGAAAAAATGCTTGAAACCCTTGCCAAGGACCATAGAACTAATCAAGACAAGTGACAAACCCTTACCAAATTGTTTTAGGGAAGAAGGAAGAGATAAAAACCCTAAACGTCCTCCCTCCAATTAGTTGTTATCTCGTCAATGGATTGATCTTGCTAGTTTATGAAGAATCTTGAATAATCACGATAGCATTTGAAAAATATGCCAAGAAAAATAACCAAGAAAGATAGAGCTCCAAAAATTGACACCAAGAATGCACCAAGTAAAGATCTTCTATTAAATGGATCCAAGAATAATCTTCAACAATTCACAACAAAATGAGTGAGAGGAGTGCCCATATTTATAGATGAGGCTCTCACCTCCTCTCCACTCTTTATTCCCCAAAATTAGGGTAAGGAATAAAATAAAATGACTTGTTATCCACAGAAACCGGAGACTAAATAAAAAATACAATTAAATGATGCTTAACATTGTGAAAACCATCATAAAAGGCGACGATTTTAATAAAATATGCTCCAAAAATGCTCAAATAATGTCCATAAATCCTTGAAATATATCTCCAAAGCTGGACCATGTCCATACCTAAGGTTAAAGCACCTCCACGAAGCATGGGAGTGAGACCCTGCAAGGCAAAAAATGAGCCATAAAACCTCCACCAACAAAAATGATGTCAAGCTTTTAAGAGGTCTGATTTTCCTTTTTTGGTAGAATGTGCCACTTGAAGAGGCTTGGGGAAGGTTCATAACGTGGCAAGGAATAATCCTTGGCCACTCATCTTGCAATGTCTAGCTCAAAGGAGGATGACGACCTCACCCCAAGTCATAAATTAACCCCAAAAGTGGACGGCTTCCTTAAATTTCTGCATAAGTGATCAAATGATGGTAATAAAGTGCATCTACAATGATGGATAAGGGCTAAAGTAAACCCCAATAAGTGCCAAGTCACTTAAGTGACCTCCACATCATCAATTTAGCTCCAATCGAGCTCCAACATTCTCTTGAAGTGCCCCAAAGTAAAGTCGACCCTCCTTTAGTGAGAGATTTGCTTCAAAAGATGGCAAAAGAAGGGGAGGTCCTAGCCTTTGACACATGGTGAGTGCATAGGATGTCCATGCAGGTGAAAATGGCTTGTTCGTGCCTTGAAGAGGGTGACCAATGCCTCAAAATCTGTGCTATGCATGTAATATTGCCTCAAAAAATGTGCAACGTGACAATCATGTGAGAATAGCTTTCGAAGGCCTAAGTGTGGTACATACATAAGAAAGAAAGGGTCCATGTGGGTAAGGTTTGCTAAACCATGGGTATAACAACCCTTACAAAGCGCAATCACCTTTTACAAAGCAAATAATAATAAGTGAATAGCTAGAGGCCCCATAAATCATGTATCCTAGTAGATCCATCTTAGAATGCCCGCATATCTATCGAGGACATAAATGGCCAACATCAGAGGAGAGTTATCAACTCTGGAGGAATAGTTGGTAGGAGCAATAAAACCAATTACCTTGAGAATGGGGACTAAGAGGACATGCCATGACCATCCACATGAGGGGATTTAGGTAACCTCTAACCAACACTTGTAAATCAAAATCATCCCATCATGGCCACTTACAAGGAAAAAATCACACTTTGGGAACATTGGAGTGGTCACATCTTGTGAAAAAGTATAGGGTGCACTTCAGAGAATGCCACCAAGTTCTTATGTGATTATAAATGGTTTTTGTGTAATGTTACCCCTCATATGGTTTGAGGCCTTACAAGTGATTTTTATCATGACAATTGTGATTTTCATCACAACCCAGTTCTTCTTGTGATTCACATCATAGTTGTCAGAGGCTTGTAGGATGATATTGATGTGACACATTGTTATTGGTGTACACACTTCCCTCAACACTTCCCTTATGACATTGTTGACCACCACCATTGGTGGGTGCTGGGGTGTCTGGAGGAGAGTTGTTATTTGCACACTCATTGATTTGTTTCACTCTAGAGCACATCACTATGAAGAGATTACTTTAGTGGTTTATCATTCCAGTTGTTGTATGATTAATGCTATGGTCTGAAATTTATTTCTGGGTTAATTAAATTCAACAATCAACTTGTTTAATTGAGATCATAAGGACTTTAGTCACCAAGGGCTGGATGGATTTTTCACAGTTCATGAATTGGAGTGGAGCGCTCCCCTTATTTGGCATCATTTCACACATTTGGAGGCATGGGGATACTCTACATTGCATGTGCTCCTCCTTGGCACAAGTTTTTATGTTGATCTAGCTAATGCCTTGGGGTTTGTTGGTCTTTCTAGCACTTGGGTGGTATGTGTGACATGGTTATTCATCACTTGTGTGGAGTGCTCCTCCTTTAGCACACACCTAGCCCTCTCAACAACTATGATTTGCATTGTCTAACATGGATTGAGCATTGGTTTGTGAACACCTTAGTTCATGTGGGGCTTCCAAGCCTTGGGATTGGTTGTTGACACCTTTGACTACTTGTTGGCATGGAACGCTCCGTTAATGATTTAATGGCACACATCTTGAGATTTAACGACCTACACATGTAAGATTTGATGGGGCCGCCCCTTCTTCTTTGGCCTAGAACTTGTTGTAACTAGCTTTGTACAGAGATCTATGATAGCACACCTTCCTATCCCTTAGAGCTATCTGTTTGTACACTTACTTAAGGTGGTTATGCATTGGAGGATGAGCTGATGGAGTTGTTGAGGAGGTTATCCTAGTCTTTGGGTTATTTTTAGCATGCTACTAACACTTGATTGCTGGTATAGAGGAGGGCACCCTAGAAGAAGCGTCCACACATCCTTCTTGTTGTTTATTTATGCTCAAACAGCTATATTTGTTTTTGAATTCCTAGGAGAGATCATGAATCTGGTCTTGGATATTATTCTTTTATTGTAAGGAGGTTTTGAGCCGCTTCTCTCGATAAGGGAAGCTCCTCCTATTGTTTATGGTTGTTGAAAGTTTGGAGAATTATTAGAGACTATTGCTTGGAATTTTATTGGAGCTTGAGGCACATGTTTTGAATGTAATTTTTGAAAATTAATGCGCAGAATTTTTGCATCAAATGTGTTTCAAATGGCTGTAACTCGGGTAATTCTGTTCCTTGATTAGAAGAATTTTAATTGTGGTTCATCCCCCCTTTGTGTTCCTTCTGTCTGTTGCTCGAAAATATGTTTTCTGTAGGTTATTCATTCGAGCTATATGGTTTCATATCATCATAGGAAAATAACTTATATTGGCTGCCTTATAGTCTCCATATGCGCAACAGTACTTTAGGCACTAATATTACTTTCAACCAACAACAAAAACCTAATAAATCAACTTTCCTTTTCGTTGTTCACGAATCTGGAAATTATAGACATAGAAATCAGAATTCAGATTTGTCTTCCTAAGTCAAGAAACTATTCCTTGTGATTATCCTTTAGTTCACTTAGGGTTTCTTCGGGATACCATCATGTCAGAGGAGAGCCAGCCAAAAGTGTGTGAAGGAGCTACCATGGTGATATTGGGTAGCCCTTCTTTAGTGCCCCAAAGGTCGTACTTGAGCTTTAGGACTTTCATTTCAAGAAGTAAGGGTTTTCTATGTAACAAGTTACATAGCCATAGAGGTATGCCAATGAGGGTCAAATGTTGAAGAAAACAACTTTGGTCGCCTTAATGATTTTTTATAGAGATTGCTTTTCAGTGAAGATAAATTTTATTAATTGAAAACATAGAGCACACGAGTGGTCCCTACCATTGTGCTTGATTGAGAGTATCAGCAAAATAAAAAGGGAAAAATTAAGTTTAGAGGAAAACCATTTAGGAAGACAGAGTCCCTAGTTATCCTAGAAGACATGTGTAAAGTGATAAAATCTATCCAAAGTTTAGCTGCCACTATGCCTTGCTTCTTCAGTTGGGAATGCATGGGCTTCTAGAATGGCATTACATGTATTGGAAACACATGTATACCTCAAGAAATAACTCTTTGGGCGACCCCTATGGTGTTAACATCTACTCTAGGCCAGTTTGATTTTACTTAATCATTTGGGGAAAAATTTACCTATTATTGGTGGGCTAATTTATGTTCCTTATTTATGGTGAGGACACTAACGTTGCACCAACATTTGTGGTATTGTTCTTGTGATATAGGAATTAAAAATGTAAAATTTATTGTTCTTTTTGGAAATTGGCACATATTTGTAATATCCTCAATGCACATCCCAATGGCTTCCATTCGTTTGAGAGACATAAATTGCATGTTTTTTTATTTCTTAATCATTGTCAATTCACATTTAAATTTGTTTCTTACTTTTAGAATATGAAATTTGTTATTTAAACGTCTTTGCTAGAGTGAGTAATAGGACACATTGAATTATTTGTTGTAAAAATGCAGGTGCCATTTACCTACATTATATATTGGGTTGGAGTACATGCGAACACACAGCTATAAAATCGCTGAACAGGTCCTTATTCAGTGTTTGAAATAACATTATATAGTAGATAATTTCAGCATGCTGTCAATGAAGGCTTCATTTAAATTATGCGTTTGAAATTTTAATGGGTCTCATAGTATGAAAGAAAACATTGGCTCTTTACATGAAACTATGAGTAAATATGTTTTCCTTGTGTTATGTGTAAGAAAATAAAATAAGTGAAAATCCCAAAATCCTAGAAGTTACTCATTTTAGTCCTAGTTTTGAATTTCTTTATGTTGCATGAGACACCATGTGAAATTATTATTTTTAGTCTTTGACATAATTTTGTTAATGATATAGTTGTGTTCAATTGGTTTTATTTTTTTGTTTGAATTGGATTCTCTCCATACATGATGTCTATAGCTTGGGGCAATTTATGTATGCTTTAGAACATTTATCATTGATAGTCTTTTGGATTTAACAACTTCTTGTGTAAACATGAGGATTGAGGACATTTCTGAGTTATATTTGCTGGTTTTAATAACCGGCAGCAAATATTCAGAAACATGTATGAAGCAAGGGACACCAAGAGTTTCCATTCAAGAAACCCCTGAAGGGGAAATTCTATAAAAGTAAACCATTCTCGTGTGTGTTTCTATTGTACAATTGGTCCCTTTATGTAACAATAGGTGACCATAACAGCTATGTCATAATTAGATGCTTAGTTCAACCATATGCATAACTATGTCCAAAATATCTCCTTAAATCTTTCCATGAATCTCTCAAGTGATCTTCATCCCTAACTTCTCTCTTTTTTCCTCATCTCTGATTCTTATGTAGACTTCTATGCTTGGTCTACTTCATTATCATATTACAATGTATTCATTAAACATCATGTTAATTCTATAGCTCAGAAGGTGTCTAAGCATTGGCCTAGGTGTCCAAGCATGCTTAAGGACACTAAATTAAATACCCAGATCAACATTTAATTGTATCCTAAGTTTTAACTTAGAAAAAGCATAAAAATCACTTTAATGATTTTTCTTGGCTTTATTTCACTCATATTTCTAAAGGGACTTTTGGAAATTAATAATTCACTTAAAGTGAATTTCTGGAGGCTTCTAGAAGACTCTCGGAAAAGTGAGTTAACGTGATAAAAAAGGAGGTTGAAGGGTGAGAGAGACACGTTTGAGCTGAGAGCTGAAGAGGGCTATTTGGTCGAGGAAGAGGGCGAATTTGCAGCTGGAGGAAAGATGTTTTTGCAGGGCCAAAACAACAGGGCTGAAAAAGTTGGTCCGAAAAAGTAGAGCCGAAAAAGTTGAGTCGGAAAAAGATGAGATGAATGAAATATCCCTGATCCAGCTGATCGAGATATTTGCTACTGTTCTGCTGCTCTGGCGTGCAGATCTGATACATTGGGGGTTTCTGGATGCGTTTTAGCTGTGTGAATGAGATGTTCTTCGGTTATTGTGTTTGCATGTTGGTTATTGTGGTTGCATGTCGGTTATTATGGTTGCATGTCGGTTATTACATGTGCATGTTGCATAATGAAGGTTTAACAATCATATAAAGACGCATGCAAGAGTATAGAATGTCAACTGCTCAATATCATGAATAATAATCGTTCATGCATGGAAATACAAATAGCCTACTGAAAATATAGAGCCCAGACGTCAGTTAGATCTCCTGGATCTGTACTGGAATACAATCAAATAACAAAAGAAATACCCGTGACCGTAAGAAGACAACAGATTTGCTGCATGCACGGATAGATAGGCAAAAATGAGCGATCTCGGAGAAATATGGTAACCGCTACCAGCTGGAAAACTCGATCTAAAGAATCCACCGTCAGAATGGGCTCGAAACTGCTCCAATCAATGCGCCCTGGCCTCTTCACTGGAATAAATGTCTATCGGAACTCGGATCGGACCTCTATGGCACTGGATCTAGACCCCTGGGGGGTTTGTGCCCCTCCTTGGGCACTGAATGCGCCCCAAAGGATTCCACCGTCGGAATCGGCTGCTATATAGCTCAAAACGATTGTCTCGTCCAATGATGAAATGGGTCGGAAGGGTTTGGTTGGATCTGATAGGGAACCCCTGCATGCAACGCCAACGTCTGTCCGGAATGACTGCGCCCAAAATGGCTGGATGGATCGATCTGCAAGATTCCACCGTTGGAATCTGATGATGAATGGCTCAATGGAAGCACCCTGGCTGGATCTCTACTGGGTTGGAATGAATCTGCAATCGGGACAACGGTCTACTACAGATCTCTGAACCCTCAAAATGACTTGCGCCCTCCTTGGCTGAGTTGCGCCCTCCACAATAAACTCTTCTGAGATGAACAGTGAGATACCTGGATGGTATCTCTGATGGGCTAGGGTGTGTCTCTCAACATCGAAACCGATCAATGGTGGTGGTTTCCTCCAGAAATCCACAATACAGTAAGGTCGGCTCTCCTCCTCCTCTCGGAAGTCTCAACATCAAATCATAACAACGCATAATGAGGAATTAGGTCAAATTCCTCTTTATATCTTTCCCGACCTAATTCTTCGTTGACATCACTTAACCTAGGTGCCTTTCCTCCTAAGTGATTTATTTGTCAATTAAGTCGCCCCCTTATCACCTTTTCATTCTAA
>JZKD02S1599279.1:464027-474200 GCA_000966675.3 Picea glauca | reverse complement strand
GATCAAATATGACACATACCATGATACCTCGGACCAATTACCTCATGGAGCAAGAGCCCTCTCCGATGCAAGCCCAGGCCGGTAGTGATGGAGGCTGGTATGGATGTCAGGACAAGTCTGGTTGAGAAGAAGAAGATGGGTCCTCCAGGACCATGCTCAAGTCGCTCCTGCTCTCGGTCTCCATGTCTAGGACCATGTGGGCCTCGAGACATGATCTCCTAGTTATCCCTAGATATCGGGGATAACAGGACTCTGGAGAGGTAGCACACAAGAGCTTCTTGTGGTGCATGAGATTCTTCTTCGGAGCAACAAAGATCAAGGGCGCATCACTTGAGCGAGTTTGGCAACAAGGGAAGAGGGTGCACTAAGCTTGGGCGCATACCTTCTTGGTTCCTTTGGAAAGACTCGAGAGGAGCTTGCTATGTATACAAGTTCCATTGTTCTAGTTTACTTGTTGTACTCTATGCTTTAGACATCACTTATATATACTTCCATTCGAAACTGGTTTTTCCTGGGGGGGTTTTATCCAGGGCCATGTTGACCAACTTGATAGTGTTGTAAAGATCTAGAGGAGTGTTAATTGTTTTGAGCTATATTGCATGTGTTAACCATTGGTTCAAAAACACTTGCAAGGGCACCTCAAAGAACACTTAACCAATCAAATTTATGAGCAGAAAAGTTGCATAACTGTTTGCTGTCCTAAAACAGCAGCAAATGACAGTTTGGAGATTGAAACTTAGAGCTAAATTCTGGTCAAAGACAGACCAAATTTGGCAGCATCATAGTACCTCAGTTTTCTTCATGGTATTAGAGCCTTGTTGGCGAACACTTGTTGATTTCTAGAGCATTTTGTGGACAGCTTCTTGACAGCTTGTTGGCAGATTTTTTGGGAGAGCTAGTTGACAGTTTTGTTGGACAGCTTGTTGGCTGATTTGTTGGACAGATTGTAGGACTGTTGTGGACCTAGTAGACAACCTGTTTTCACACCTGTGTTGACAGGGGTGAGGCTGATTTGGGCAACCTCTTTTCACACCTGTTTTGTTAGGAGTGAGATTGTAGTTTGGCTGCCTCTTTTCACATCTGTGTTGACAGGAGTGAGACAATGCTCTTTGGCAGTTGTAGCATCAATATGGGTTCAGTGGTCAGATATGTTAGTATCCTAGATGCGGGCAGAGAATAGGCTAGCCAGAGCTAGCAACTGGTCCCCTTGGAAGACCAGGATCATTTTCGTCTTGGAGGATCTTGAACTATGGGATATATTGCCGTCCTAATACACACCTGGGGTAGTGTGGAAGAAACCTTCAATCCACTTGGTGTTTCCTTGGGGGCAAGTCTCGAGTCAAGGTGCTGTCACCTGATCCTCAACTCCTCCGTCTAGGCCAACTCCTAGCGAAGCCAAGGGGGGTAGTCCCTATAAAAATAAATCTAAGGATTTTCTAAACTAAGAAAGAAAATACACTTAATCTAGGAGTTTATTGCTTGAAACAAAATCAGATCATTTAACACATAGCATTTATCATCATCATAAAACACTTTGCTCATAAGACATTCATAATTTAAAGGATACAATATCTGCAAGACTTAAGAGCATAAAAGAAAGTTAGACAAGATGCATAAGTCTAACTGCTCACATAAGATAAATAAATGTACTTTTTAACCAGTGCCTTAAAAGGAGTCGTGGGCAGTGTAGATCGAAGATTTTATTAAGGTAAATTTTGTATTTAATTAGTGAAGAGTGTTTGGCCCCTTTGGAGGCTAGCTCTTTGCTTGGACTTGCTGAGAGTTTACCGAAACCCAATGGTCTCACCAGTAAACTTACCAAAAGCGTTGGATGTACATCACGGTAAACCGTCTTACTTCGCAGGTCACTTTTAGGCCTTTTCCTCCCATTGAACTAACAACTTCAGAGATTGCCCTAGTAAGCTAGCAAGGTTCAATTACTTGAATAAAGCTTGAAAAAAGTAAATCACACCCTACTTTGTAAATAAAGTACTTGCGCAAACATTTGAAAGTAGAGACATGAATTTGCAACAATTAAGTTTAAGTAGCCTGCTTTGTAGTTGAGAACAAGATTTACAAGATACTTTTAGAAATTTGAATACTGTTGCAAGGAAAGAAACTTGAAGTAGAAGACTAACTAAACATGCATGATAGATTTTAAGACTTAGTTGACATGCATGAAAATTCAGAGTGTTGTAGTGTGTTTGATGTACTTGACTTGTGTGTTTGATTACTAGATTTTAAGCATGCATCAATCACAAAAAAGAAACCAAACCCACAACACAAATCCCCCTAATGGGGATGAAGAAACTGGGCACAAAGGGCTCGCTTTTATTGCACTATTACAACGGAGAACCAATGTTCTCTTTGAGCTTTTAGCTTCTTTAGAAAGAAAGGGATCCTTATAATTGGATCGTTTAGAGGAATACAGGAAAAAGATAGAAAAAGGAAAAACTTCGTTTTGACGAAGTTAAAACCCCCTAGGGTACCCCGAGAGCCTTGATTTTGCCCAAAACTTGCAGAATCTCCTCTTGGACATGTATTTGCTGCAAGAAAACAACAAGTAAACAAAGTTAGAAAATGATGAGAAAAGATTTTAAACAATAAAGTTTTTTATCAAAATTTTTAGAAAATTTTCTAAGGCAAAATGCTATTTTTTTAGGCCTTTTGGGCAGTTTGCATGGACCTAACTTAGGCTTCTTTGAATGCTTCTGTTTGCTGTTTTAAAGCAACAAACATAAGGCAACCAATTAGCTTGATAAAAAATTTAAAACCAAGCAATAACTTTGATCTAAATTCTAAGTGAAAAGACCAAAAAATTTGCTTAAAACTTGCCTAGATCTATTCTTTGAAATTGACAAATTAAGATTAGATCTAGAAAACAATGCATGCAGACTTTAGATGTTTAAAGCAAGAAGTTTAGAGCAGCATGCAATCAAAGAAAAAGATGAGGGAAAGAAGTTTATTGGTTTTCGGAGTTTCCGCTTGAGCCTGAAACTTTTTGGGCTATGGGGTTCTCTTGATGTGAAGAAGAGGGAGCTTGATCTTTGAATTTCTTGGACGATGATGATAGAAACAACCACCTGTCGACCCTCCAAGCTTGAGGAACCTGCAACTATACATTTCAATCCTGCAACAAAATTGTTAAAGAGCTTCCCTACACAACACAACTCACACACGTATGTTAATTTAACCGAAAATAAAGCATGCTGTGTAAAGTCTATGAAATAAAGAAGCAATAAGATAAATCAAGCTAGATTAATCTTACCCTATTATATGATAACATATCGTCAAGGCTTTACCAGTTAATTACAAAACTGAAATGTAAAAATACATGTTACGTCATGAGAAAAATTGCATTGAGATCAAAGCATCCACACATTTGAGTCCACTCCAAAATAGCTCCAAAGTCTTTATTATTCCAAAATGATTACAACAGTATTACAATAGCTTGCCCAAGACTGAACTCTTTTGGGAGAGGTCGACCCTTTCTTAAATAGATATGGGAGGTGACAACTCCTATGTAGACATGTGCTAGGGTTAGGTTTAGGGTTTAGGAAGTGCGTGGGTGATGAGGAGTTGCGCATGAGTAGAAGAGTAGATACATGGGAGTGAAGGGAGTGAATGTGGAGTGGGGGCGAGTGAAGGAGAGTGATGTGGAGTGGTGGGTGAGTGATGTGAGGTGAGAGTGGGAGTGAAGGGTCAGTTTAGGAATGCGTGGGCCATTGGGAAATGTGCCATGCTTTAGGAATGTGTGGGCCATTGGGAAATGTGCCATGCTTTAGGAAGGTGCAACCTAGGAAAGTGGGGTCGAGTTTCCATATTGGGATCTCCCCCAAGGCCATGTCATCTCAGTTAAGTCGACCTCCCCTTTAGCTAACTCGACTTAGGCCTCCAGTCAACTGGGGACATGAAAAAACATGTCTTAAACATGTTCCCCAGTTCTCGTAAATTTAGGAGATTAATTTAATTACCCTTTTTTCGTATTTTTCGAGTAATTTTGATTTTTTAGTGATAATAATCACTTTTTTGTCCCGAAAGATGGGAAATAGGGGTTTACATAATACTCTGTACTGGAAAACGACTGTAAATATGGCCTTTGACAATGTTTGATGCTATATTTTTTACATTTATTGACTCAGAATTAATAAATTCCATTTTTGCGGAAATTTAATTAATTCACTGAAAACTTAAAAAAAACCTATCAAACCTAGCTGCAATTTYCAAATGACTCAATCAATATGTCCTAATATGAGCTTATATACATTTAGATACTAGACATTGGATTTTCCATGCCAAGACTTGCTTGCTAGTACATACTTCAGCTCTGGAGCTAGTCTTCTGAATGAAAAAACTTAAAAATTATTTAATCGCTCACTAAGGTAAGTAGAAAAAATAATTAACAAGTAGAAAAAAACACTCCAAAGTATGTGCTCACTCCTGGTCTTGGGTGGCCAATAACCTTTTACAATATCTCATACTTGGACATTTATTACAATGGTGGAAATGCGGAAAAAAGAGGTCTTTTGCAAGACCGGCTGAACTCTGGATTTTGTAAATATGAGCACTGATTGCTCATTCCTTGGTGGCTCTTCAAGAAATCCGGCTTGTGCAAACTGGTGGATAACAAGATATAGTTCAAGCTCCCATGATGATTTCTCCTGCACCTACTCCAACACCATTGTTGGATGCAGATTTCAGGAAGAAGAACACCAAGGCGAAGAGGACTATTTGTGATGCAGTGAGGGATCACATCATACCCCAGTTGACTGGTAAAGACTATGCATTTGAGATATTGGCATCATTGTGCAAGCTTTACCAGAGTCCCAACCAGAATCGGAAGATGGTTCTGCAAGACAAACTCAGGAGCATTCAGATGCTCAAGACAGAGTCGGTCACTTCATACCTTGGCAGATTCACTCTGATTCGAGATGAGTTTGCAACAGTCGAAGAGATTGTGGATCCATACTTTATGGTGAGGACAACTTTAAACAACTTTACCAAATCTTGGGGTTCATTTGTACAAGGCATTGTAGCTCGGGAGGTCATGCCTACTTGGGAGAGACTTTGGGATGACTTTGTACAGGAGGAGTTGAGATGCAGCTATGGGTCTTCAGGACAACAACGAATATCTCAGGGTGATGAGGATCCTTCTCTTTGGACAAAGCACAAGAAGGTCGACAAGGGTGCATGACAGGATCCCAAGATGGGGGCCAAGCCACAGGGAGAGAGTGGCAGTGGGCAAAAGAGGGATATGAGCAAAGTGAAGTGCTTTGCTTGTCAGAGGTTGGGGCACTATGCTCGACAGTGTCCCAATAGGAAGAAGCCGGGTGGTACAACAACTACAACAGATGAGACAAAGTTTCAGGCACAGTTTGAGAGAGAGTGCCTTCCTTATTTGTTGCACGACAATTGAGACGACACCTAGCATTTGGTACATAGACAGCGGGGCTTCGAGCCACATGACTAGTTTTAGAGAGCATTTCACTGACCTAAGAGATATAGAGGTTAGGATGGAGATTTCTCTTGGTGATGATTCCATAGTCGGAGTTGCTGGGCGTGGCACAATTACTTTTTAGAGGGAGAGTATGCCACCTCTTTTGTTCAGGGATGTTCTCTACGTCCATGTGTTGAAGAAGAATATGATATCAGTTTCCACCCTCCAGGATAGGGGTCTTAAGGTGTCCTTCAGAGGGACAGAGGTCCTCATACATCCTAAGGGGTCTTGTCTCACCTTAGGGCAGGTGATTGGAGTGAGGGATGGGAAACTATAAAGATTGCTTTTTCAACCCTTGCATGCTTTGGCATCGAGTAGCGACAACAACAACTAGTTGTGTGAGTTGTGGCATTGGAGGATGACTCACCTTCATCATGCGGCTCTTGGAGGGCTGAGAGAGGTTGTGATAGGAGTGCCACAGTTCAACTCAGAGCATCGGGATGTATGCAGATGGTGTGCTCTTGGTAAGTTTACCAACGCTGCCTTTCCCAGTAGTGATAACAGGTCAGCTGGGGTACTGGATTTAATACACATAGATGTATGTGGGCCCATGTCTCGGGTGTCTTTGAGTGGTTGTGAGTACTATCTCACATTCATAAACGACCACTCGAGGAAGACCTGGATCTATTTCCTGAAGGTCAAGAGTGAGGTCTTCAAGAGGTCCCAAGAGTTCAAAGATCTTGTGGAGAACCAGACAGGAAAGAGGATCAAGGTCTTGCAGTTAGAGAACGGAGGTGAGTATGCCTCCAGGGAGTTTGTAGACTTCTGTACCATGCAGGGATCATAAGACAGATGACTGTGCCTTACAACCTTCAACAGAACGGGGTTCCCGAGAGGAAGAACATGACGATTATAGGTGCAGCAAGATGTATGCTGCATGATCAGAGTTTGCCTCTATACCTTTGTACTGAGGTGAGTGGTGCTGCAGTTTATTTGCAGAACATGAGTCCCCACAGGATTTTGGGGAAGAAGACTCCTAAGGAGGCCTTTACTGGTAGGAGGCCCGATTTTGAGCACAACAGGATTTTTGGTTGCTTGACTTACTCTCATGTCCCCTCTGAGAGGAGGACAAAGCTAGACCCCACAACCCAACATGGGATTCTAGTTGGGTACTCAGAGGTCTCAAAGGCCTACCGGATTTACATTCCATCACAACGAAGAGTGGTGGTGAGTAGAGATGTTAGATTTGAGGAGGGTAGAGCTTTTCGGAGGTATCTCGAGTCGAGAGTCAGTATTGAGGAGGATGCAGAGATAGATATTGATGTTTTAGAGGGAGCATAGCCTCAGGGGTGACAGGGTCACCTTGCACAACTTCAAGTTCACAGTTGCAGGGGTTTCAAGTAGAGGGTCTAGAGACTTCAGGATCTTAGAGTGCTAGGATCAGATCTGAGGCAGAGACTCTTGGGCTCGAAGATCTTACTTCTCCATTGGTTACTTCAGGGAAGAGGAAACCGAGATGGTTTCAACAGACCCTAAAGGAAGCCAAGGACAATGTAGGAGAGCCCAAGAGACAATTCAGAGAGAGCAGAGCACCAGAGAGGCTTGGGTCCTACTTGGCGATGGTGACGAGCATCACAGATGCAAAGCCACAAACATTTGCGTAGGTAGTTGACCAGCAGTTTTGGTGAGAGGCCATGCTGGAGGAGTATGACTACATTATGCACAATGATGTTTGGGAGGTGGTTTCGAGGCCAGAGGGGAAGTCAGTTGTGACTTCTAGATGGTTGTACAAGACCAAGTATGCCGTAGATGGAAGCATAAAGAAACACAAGGCCCTGTTTGTGGTGCGTGGATTCTCTCAGGTAGAGGGTGTTGATTATGGTGAGACATTTGCACCAGTTGTGAGATACACTTCCATTAGGATTATTATTGCCATAGCGACAGAGATGGGTTGGAGGATACATTAGATGGATGTAAAGACCACATTTCTCAATGGATTTATTGAGGAGGAGGTGTACATTGAGCAACCACATGGGTTCGAGGTGAGTGAGAGAGAGTCTCACGTGTGCCTTCTTAGAAAGGAACTGTATGGTATGAAGCAAGCTCCCAGAGCTTGGTATTCGCGCATTGACTCATATTTGCTTCAGAAGGGATTTGAGAAGAGCGATGTTGATCCTAACCTCTATTACATCATTAGAGGTGAGGACACACTCATTCTCATTTTATATGTGGATGACTTGTTCATCACGAGAGCGGAGCATCTCATAACTGAGTGCAAGCTATGAGATAACAAAAGGTTAAGAAATTATAATTCCCAAGTACTGCGACAACATCACAACAAAAGGTTAAGAAATTATAATTCCCAAGTGCATTCAGTAGTGGATCCCTCTTCAAATTCCTTTATGTGAAGTAGACCAAGAGTCCGATCCAAACCCTCCTTGGAGAGTGTATCAACAGTCATGTTCAATTCTCTGTAAATATGTGTAAATGAAATTTTGTGAACTGTAGTGAGGCTGCTTTGACTTGTGCTGCAAGAGTCTGAAGTGTGATGTCAAGTATGGATTGATCACAGTTGATCCATTTGACAACCTGTTAATCCCCAGATTCGCTCCTTTGCAAACTGGAGGGTTAAGAGCCAGCTTAGTTCATCAGGATGGCATTCAGAGTTTGATTCCAGATTTAGCTTTCATGGGTCAGAGGTTGGTTTACACATGGTTTTAGGTACAGGATGGTTCAGTGATATGGTCCCGATCCAAAGTTGGTTTCCAGTGATATTATACAGGTTTTTCATCAGATTGGAGGGGATTGCTATTTTTAGCAGTTCTCCTAATTTTTAGGAGGCAGACTTCGGAGGTCCACATGGCAGTATTGATTACATATTTAGAGTCCTGGTGAGCTCAACATTCCAATGAGCTTTTTCCAGATTACATGCATGATACTTCTTCAACAGCTCCAGTTTAGAGGTTTTCATGTCGAATCTGAGCACATATTTGGATTCCTTGCAGAAAACTGATTCCAATGAGCCTAATTTCATTGACATGCAAGCATTTTCTATTTTTAGCAGTATGCCATGTAGGGTGCCATGTGGCATCCATACATAAGTGTCACTTGGTAGCTCTAGGGTGTGACATGCGAAAGTTTAAAATGTGACATGTGGAATTTTCTTGGAGTGACAAATGGAAAGGACTAAGGCACATGCATGGACTTAGGACAGATGTGGCACATGGTGGAGATTATGAGGTGCACTAGTTGAGTTAACTGGGGCGCATGGCATCTTCACTCCACATGGACAGGGCACATAGATCAAATAGAGAGATAGGGCGGATTCATGAGTTGACTGGTGTGAACTAAGGCACATGCATGGAGTTAGGAGTGAGTTAGCGCATGGAGGATTTTACGAGGAAAATCAGTTGAGTTAACTAAGGCGCATGACCTCTTCACCCTTGTCCATCATTCAGTCAAACAAGGCGCATGAGGAGGGATTTTCACTCTCACTCATTAATGCACATGAGTTAGGAAAGACCTCTTGCATGCCAAGGTGCACTAGGGGAGATTGATCATTAAAAGGAGGAGGTTGCTTCAGAGTGGTGGTTGGATTTTTTCATTTGGCAGCAACATCTCTCTCTCTCTCTCTTCTCTCTTCTTCTTCGATTCTAGCTTCTACTCTTTGTGCAGGGATCAACATGGGATCAGTTCTGTATCCGTCTCTATGGTGTATTCAACCTCTTGGCTTATGCGGATATGACTTGACTATGCTTATTTTTGGCTCTTAAAGTTTGTTGGTGCTTTTGATTTTCTCTATGCATGTTTAGTTTCTTATGTAGCCTAGTATTTTGGTAGCATTTACCACTTATCAACACTTTCTTTTTTCTTTCTTTCCATTAATTTTATGCTAACACTGAGGGAAAATTCCACCTTAAAATTCATTATTGTTCTCACACATTTTTGGCTTCTTATTGTTCTCACTCCATTGGATGCTCACCATGGACGTGCCACATGTGTGGCATGAAGTCATGCATATGGAGATTGTTACTTCTTGACGCCATTACTTGCATGCATGTTTGATTACTCCCTGTTGGACCACACATGGGAGGTTGTTTGAGGCATTTGAGGACTCCTAGGAGGTGGTTACACATGGTCATAGGTTAATACAATGAATATAGGGTGATGTGGCATTGACCACATTATTTTATTTGAGGAGCGCCCTAGTTGAGGAGCCACACGTGCCATACTACATTGGATGCTCACCATGGACGTCCCACACACATGGCGTGACGCCATGCATATGGAGGTTGTTACTTCTTGAGATGACCATGTCCTTGCTTTTGGGAGTTGGTTGGGGGAGCACCCTAGTTGTTAGGCCCATTGTTGACCATTTCTTGACTCATCTTTTGGACGTTGGCACATTTTAGGGAGGGACCACTTGTTCTAGCTCCTATGGACCACATGTGTGACCCCTTTTGTTTCACATTTGACCATTTTTGGTGAGGCGTATTATCCCCACTTTTAGGGATAACTAGGAGATTATGTCTTGAGGCCCACAGGTCCTAGACATGGAGTACCGAGAGCAGGATTGACCTGAGCATGGCCCTAGAGGGCGCACCTTTTCTTCTTCCATCACCCTTATCTTGTCAGCAGCAGTAGCATCCATCACCATCGGCTTGGTCCTGTATTAGAAAGGGTTCTTGCTCCATCAGGTAATTGGTCCAGGTATCATGGTATGTGTCACTTTTGAT
>JZKD02S1599279.1:350770-409471 GCA_000966675.3 Picea glauca | reverse complement strand
TTGCCCCCAAGGACACACCAAGTGGATTGAAGATTTCTTCCATGTTACCCAGGTGTGTATAAAGGTGACAAAAGTCCCAAAGGCACCATTGCTAAGGAAGTAGTGGCCTAGTTGTTTTTGGATGGTGTCACACTCCAACTCATTAGGGACCAATTTATCTAATGCTTCCATATAACTAGATTGAGCCTCTAGATCTTGATGTGGTTTTTTCTTGGACCCACCACCGGGTGTTGGTGATGAAAACCATGATACATGATAATATTTAGGTGTAAGCACATATGCTAAGGCATATAGTGCAACATTTAGCATTTTTCATCGTTTTTCCACCTCTACATGAATATGATTATGCAAGTTAACACCTCTAGGGTGAAGAATGTCTTTAATATTCCCTAACATGCTATCGATCTGCTCATACACCTCCCCAATGATTGGCCGATCTGAATTTGCAAACCTAATTGATAAATTGGCTTGGTGAATTGCAAAACAAACCGGACATGTGACCAAAAATGACTATGAAGAACAATCTCCTTCAGTGCATTAGCACCATCTCTATCAATGCTCAATTCATCCCATGCATCACTCATCACCATAGCACCCAAAGCTTGACTCACCTTCAATAAGAGCCTACAAGTGGGTAAATAGCTAGCAAATCTAGTTTTTGCAATCTTAAGTAACTGCAACCTAGAGTGAGTCCCATAAAAGTAGTTGACCCTTGTATGCTCGGTGACAAATTTGATGAGTTGCTTCCTTCTCTTGTACAATTCATTAATCCATAGACATTCTTTATGCTTGACAATGTCATGCATCCAAAGGTTCAAGGTGTGCACCAAACACCTAGACCAAAAGATGTGTGGATGAATTCGTTCAATGATTTTACCTGCTCCCTTACTGTTTACTGCATTATCAATGATTATTTGTATCACATTAGAAGGAACATCATTAATGGTTTTCAATAGGAGCTCTGAGATGTTTTGAGAAGATGCAATGATTGAGGAGTCATGCGTAGCAAGAAACACTACACCAGTAGTAGAAACACCAAGAATATTTATCAAATGTTGGTTTCTAACATTTGTCCAATTGTCAGATACAATGGATGCCACAAAGTTCCCCCACTCATTTGTAAACTGTGTCAAGCTCTTTAAATTTCTGCTCTTTCCCTATCTAGTAATGCAGTCCTACCTTTCTCATAGCTGGGGCTCTTGTATCCTTTGGGGGATTCGTTGATGGCATTAACCATTTCACGTCAATAGGGGGAGTGAATCGCATTGAATGGGATACCACAAGCATAGAGAAACCGCAAACCAATTAGTGACAAGTTAAACGTCATATAATCATAACCATGAATGAGCACATAACCAGTCATAAAATAACACATGGAGGAGGGAGGGCGGGAGAAAAACCTGCTGATAAAAATATCTGCAGTTCTGGTTTATCCATCTCTGAATGGGGCTGATATATATAGATGGAGGTTCTTTTTCTTCTAGACTGTTGCTTGCTGAAGACCGGGAAAGGATGAATATGGATCTGTAGCTTGGTTTAGAGAGAGAAAAAGATTCACATCCCCTCCTTATGCTTTCCAACTTCTTCTTGGATTCACAAATCTTTGGTTGCATGGACAACTTAGTCTTAGATAACACTCCCAAATCATCTTTTGTGATGGAAAACATCTTGGTTGGTCTGGATGGTGAGGTATCTAGAAAAGGTGAGGATGGGTGAACTTCTTTTAATGTGGTGACATGAACAGATGAGATAGAAAGGGGTAAACGATCGTTTCCATGAAAGCTCCTATCCAAACTAACAGTCTCATCTTTTGGACACATGGGTTGTTGAGGGTCTAGATCTAAAGTATTCAAAAGGAAGGGCTCCCAGTTCATCAAAAGAGGGCTGAGAATCATCCTGCAAGTCACAAGGGAGAAAGCAATCCCCAAACATATCATCTTCGTTCGTATGATCAACACCAGTAGTGGTGCATGGTAAAGGAAACATATTCATGCTATAATTATTTTTAATGTCAAAAACTGGGTCACCATAAAAGCAATGCTTCCATTTAGTTTCTCTGGTACATATGAAATCATCAAAATTTTTAACAACATCATCATTTTCATTCTCATATGCAGGAACAAAAGAAAAATCACTTTCCAAATCACAAAAGGATACATCATTAGATTCAAAAACTTGAGAAGGAAAGAGATTTACCTCAATACCTTCATCACTCGCTATGTCATGTGCAAAAGCATCAGATGATTCAAAGGTTTGAGAAAGATTATGGTTTACCACATCATATTGCTCATGTGTCATACGAGGATGGTTGGACAATTTCAACTTTATTACAAGGGATATCAAGCACCAAAGATCTGTATTCACATGGGTTCAATAGGATCTTCATTTTGGTCACTTTCATTTTGAACTTGATCTTAAGATCATCGTCAAGGGGAAATTCTAAGGATTTACCTTGACAAGGGTTGCTTTCCTCAACAAGCCCTTTGTAGGCTAATCACAATACTTGACTTCTGACATTTGCAACTAATATTTCCCTTCTTTGCATGAGTGTTTTAACATAGAAGGCTCTTTTAGGGGATTCTTCACAAGTAATGGCAGGATACTTATGGATCCAGGAATCCATGGTCTCATAATGGAAGGGAAAGGATTAGTGTTTACATAAATTAAGGAGAGGATGAAATGGGTTCTTGGAAGGTGGAGTAGCTAGGTAAGTTGTGAGAACTCACCAAAATGGTAAGGGGTAAGACCCTCAATGGAGTTTCTAGGCAAACCAAGGGAAAGGACTTGAGGGAAATGGCTTGCCAAAGGGGATGTCGTTAGGGGTTGAGAAAGATTCAAAATCCTCCCCGACAATGGTGCCAAAAATGTTATCACACAGATTGTAGATTGTGTAGAGTCCTTCACAATCCCAACCAATGGAAAACAAATCGGGATCATGACCCACTGTCACCTCAGGAAGAGTCCCGGGTGACCCGTGGGGGAAATGACTTGGAAGGTCAAGGAAGCCCTAAGGGATCATGATACAAGGTTGATTTAAGGACTTGGATGAGGGAAAGGCAAGATGGGAATGGATGCCAAAGTACCCTACAAGGACAATTAGTCGATGCCTTTAATGTGTGTATGACTCAAGCCCAATAAGACAACCCTGCCAAATAAGAACAAGTGTTTAACAAGTATAGTATCTAATTGAAAATGTGGAAAGAATGATGTATCAACCTCAAACACAAGTTGCATTAATGAGACAATGATTATACCATTTGTTCATTCAAATCCGACAATTCTAGTATGATCGCACAAGTAATGAGTTATTCTAACACTTGCCTTTAACAATGAAAATCAGATCTGAAGTAACTTATAAAGCAATGGAAATGCAAGGTCTTTAAGCCTTTTATTATCAACAAAACTTAGAAATAAGCCAATCAAATTTTAGCAATTCATCCAATAAGTCAATATTTGCCTAAGAGTGAATATTAAGTGAATTTTTTTTAACGGTTATTAAACTCTAACCAAATCTGATACGGTTTATAACAGCAGCAAGAATTCTTTAGATCAACAAGATAATCATCAAAATAAAACTCAAAATTTACTTAGAACACTTAACCAATGATTTCCAATAATTTTCCCCAAAAGGGGGCACACTATTCAATGATTTCCAAGTACTTTTCAAACATAAACCATATCAGATATAAGTGTATGACAGCATTAAAATCAGCAACAAAACTAAGTCCAAAGTTACTAATTAACACTTAGAACAAGTCTAGAATAATTAGTAATAAACTAGGAAAGTAAAACTAGCAAACTAATCTACCAATTGGGTTTTAAGCTAAGCTAAACTGGACTGAAATTTTCTGCATTAAATCAGCCTTATGGCTGTAGCATTCAATTAGGTACAGTAGAAGAGTAAATTATCAAAACAACAAACTAATTAGTCTAAGTGATAGATCTTTTGATTCTCTTTAATTTTGACTATTTACTTGCTAAATTTGACCAAATAGAACCTAAGATCTGGTTATCAAAGGTTTTTGGAACATTTTATGAACATAAACCAAATCTGATATGTCAATTTGCAGCAGTGATATCAGCCAAGAAAACTGATTTAAAACCCACAAATTAACCTCTAAAATCAGCAAGAGTACTTAGGTAAAATTTAGAAGAAACTAGGATACAAAAAACTAGCTAAACTAGCTTATTAAGTTAAGGTTAGATGAACTACTCTGAATTGGTTTTTTCTGCAGTAAAAAACAGCCATAAGGCTGATGAAGACCAAACGACCTCCTCCATAATTAATGGATCTCCCCAAAAGGTGTCGCCCAAGGCAAAAAATGCCCTTGATACTCTAAAAAATGCAAGTGGAGAAGAGTGGTGAGCCTCCCAAGGCTAGTGAATGCATGGATCTAATCATCATGAAGCAAAATAAGTGGAGCAACCTTCTCTAAGTGGGAAAAATCATCATCAAAGCATATCGACCCCTGTAACATCTGTAATATGCCTACAAAGCTGTAATAGAATGACACATGGCAAGGGCCTGTAGGACAAAATAAGACATGTGCATCTACAAGAAAACAAGCCTAATAATTATAGTAAGATAAACCAACGTAATATAAAAGCCATTAATAGTTAGTCCATCACACTCCTCTATCCTAATTGACACAAGCTAAGAAAGTTATACTTTTTTCATAGACAAGGTCTGGGAAAATCATCAAGGAATCCCAATAGGCTAAGTCACCCTAAGGTAGAGAGGTTGGTTCCAGGAAATGAGTCTCCAAAGTCACAGATGAATAATGGGGAAAAACATAGTAGGTTAACTTCGAAGGTGTTGGAAGTTCGACACACAGGGTCCGTAGTATCTCAATCAAGGGTGCCTTTGGGAATGAGCTACGACCATTGGTTCCTGTTATCCGCGAGGCGCAAGTCCTATATTAGCCTTCTACCACATCATCGCATGGGGGAAATACCCCAGAGAATATGTAGCGCTCTGGCGATATTTTCCATGTGTGACGACGTTCTTTATTTTTTCTTTTTCTTATGATTTTTCTTGTCCGTCTCGTGTTGAAAAACATGTGCTTAACTTGTTTCCGACACCCCAGAGAATATGTAGCGCTCTGGCGATGCGTTCAGAAGTGCAATGCAGACTGGACGAGTCTCTGAGCAGGTAGCCATGGTTGGCTTTTGCTAGCCACCCCTTAGGGCTTTAGCTCATAGAAAGAGGAACAATCCCGTCCTCGATCAAAACAACCAAACACCAGAAGTAGTGGGAAGGATAGTGAGATATGAATATGGAAAGTGAAAAGTATGACACTGACTAATCCAAAAACAAGACCCAGTGTGTACCCCTGCTTCCAAAAGGCTTCCTAACTTTCCCAAGTGGCCAAGACAACCACCTAGGTATGGCCAGGGAAAAAGTATAACCAACAAGCTAATGTCTCATGATCAAGAGGAGTGATGTGCACTAATCTAGAAATGCCTCAAATATTAAATCAATACTCACTATGGTTAGAGGCTTACCAACTTGTAGCATGTTCGTCGGATGTCCAACAAGCCCGTCCAATGTCATGGTGTCATCCGGTGCTCAGCTGTTGCCCAAAATATGCCCAAAAATAGAGGGGTCCATGCTGGCCATCATCAAGTACTGCTCATTTGCCGACATTCCATGTTTGCAACCTGGATGCCTCTAGATACCATCTCTGATAGAGTTATCCACAAAAATGGGGATAACAGGGGGCACTAACAACACCCCAATTTCACCAATGTGACAGAGCATTGTTAACACCATATTGGATTTTAGGTCAAGATTGATTATATTACATTATATGACTCCACACAATGTTGCATATGATACCCAAGAGGCTCTTGAAAGAAAATATTCAATATACACATTATTTCATAGTGATTCAATAGTGTTCAAAATCCAATATATAGTGAAGTAGGAAAGGGGTTGTGACCTTTTGACCACAACCCAAATATAGTAATAATAAATAATAATAATGTTATCTTTTGGGGTTACTTTGAAAGTGTTTACACCATGTTTGGGGTGCTTCATGAGCTTTTGGCTACATGGTGTATGTTCAACCCCTAGATGGTATGAGATCGATTGGCACATGGGAGATGGTTTGTGATGGATTTGAACAATTGAGATAGATTGCTTAGTGGATGCTTGACCTCAAATGGTTGTTGGCTTGGTATTCTTCCCTTAGGCATTGGAGTTTTCTTGAGAGTTTGGTGGGTGCCCCTCAAGATGGCCACATGGAGACTTCACTTGCTTGGAGAACACCCTACTTTGGGGGAGGACCGTTGTGCATCCTAAAGGTGGGCATTAGGCCCTGGGTAGCATGGGGTTGCTTGAATTCTTGTTTGGAGGCTTAGAGTTGGATTGGGGATGCATGGGTTGCAAACGTGTTCCTATAGGGGGAAATTGATCCAATAAAGTTCATTGCTTAGAAGGATGGATGGAGTTCGTCGAGGCTTGTGATGGAGGCATGCAGACTTACCTTGTGTAGCTACATCATATTGGAGCCCTTATTGTGTATGACATCAACTTAGAGCCTGTCTCATATACCTTGGAGTGTAGCATCTCACTTGTGTTGGCCTACATGAGTTTATTGTAGGTTGCTTGTAACGGCTTGGGCCCAAATTGTATTGTTGGCCTTCCTTACCTCTCATATAAATAGGGGAAGAAGAGAGTCCTTATTCATCATTCATTCATTCACTTGTATTCATTCTTGGGATGAGATGTGACCTAGAGGAAGTGCACATTAGTCTTCTCTCTCTCTCAGCCTTATCTTGTACTTGATCTCTTTGTCTCTTGAGTCACTAGAGCTTCTTGGTCTTATTGGAGTATCTTGGAGCATCTTGGAGGTCTAGGAGTAGGGTTTATCCCTTGGAGATTGGAGATCAAGGCTTTGTGATGAAACCCTAGGGTACCTTTGTTGGAATATTTGACAACGACCATCAAGGTACATTTATAGATTTTTTTCTCTATGAAACAAAGAAGAAAGGAGGTGTATGTGTATTATTGACTAGTTTCCTATGGGGCAAGTCTCTAGGTAGGGGGATGTTCAACATGGATGGTTTTCTAGGTGACTTTTACTTTTGACATCAAAATGAGGGCAGCAATAGCCTGATGGAGCACCAAATAATGAATTTAGGAGCAGAAACCATTGCTGAGGAGATGCAATCATCATTGGATAGAATAACGCCATGTAACCGGGTGGCTCATCTAGAAAATTGGTGGGCATTGCCACTAATTACCTAGGTGACCCAGTGGATGTGTGCTGACCCATTTGTGGTCTTCACAACAACCAATTTTGAGAATTTATGAAAAATTCTCGAGTTGTAGAATTTAGATGTTTTGTATTAAGGGGGTTTAAAATGTTGTTTCATGTTGGGGGGGTGTCTATGATCGAGAACACTCAATCATTTAATGTTTAAGAGGGATTAATGTTTATGCTATATAGAAGAGCGTAGTCTAAACGTTCTACCTTTTGGCTCTTTTCTGGCGATTTTTTCTGTTTGATTTTGCCCAAAATCTGGTGAGGAATGGTTGGATCTGCAGATTTGAGTGGCTAAGTTTGTACAATCGGAGTGCCCTAGGGGTTTTTCAGCATGCTGAATCCATTTATACATTCATAAATGAAAATTAAACAACAAAAAATAGCGATTTTGTCCAGATTTACATCACTGGATTCCGGCCCAAAAACCAGAAGGTAGAACGTTTAGCCAACACCATATAGAAGTACTCGTGTCTTGTGATTAATGCAATGTAATATTATATGTCGATGTGACCACCTGACCAACTAGGCATGGTATAAATGTGTCACCTATGGTGAGTCAAGGTGTGTGGGATATGTAGGACGCACATTAATAATAAAATCTATTTTATTTTTTCTCCACTATTATCATTCATCAATATGTGTGCCCTATTTTCCTAGTGTTTCTAAAGTCAGCCATTTTGGAAACAATATCCAGGTGTCTTAGTTTTATACAGACTAGATGACCATTGGCACATACAACACTCTAATGTTAGCATGTTGTTTTAGTAGCTAACAATTTGAACATAAAATATAAGAATTCGATTAATTCTGGCAGCTTTAGCTTGCATGTGATTCAACATTGTCCATTTTGTTGGGGGCCACAAATATGGTTATGATTTGAAGCTTGTTTTTGAGAGTAGGATTCTTTTTGTTGTTTTTCCCATCAACATTTTGTGAAGTTTTATGTTGTCATTTTGTGTCTGCCAAGGAAAGTAGCATATTGAGGTTGCCGTGATAATTATATATCACTTTTCCCCTTTTGTTCTAGTATTAAATAAAAAAGAGATCAATATTCTTGTAAAAGTCATTGCTCTAAATTATTATGTCTTCTTGTTTTCAGAACAAGTTTGATGAAGCAATTCATCTTTACCACAAGGTGAGTTTTCTTTATTGGCATTTGATGGTCGTTGTCAATTCCCATTGTTTTTCTTTTATTGGTTGTTGCCTTGCAAAAACATGACATATTGGTAGTGCAACAGGCATTGGCATTGAAACCTGATCATCAATTTTGCGGGGAGATGTTAAACATTGCACTTGATGATGCAATTAATTTCAAATAAGCTATTGAAATTTGCAACCTCTTGTAATGTTATGTCTTGCAAACAGGCATTGGCATTGAAACCTGATCATCAATTTTGCGGGGAGATGTTAAACATTGCACTTGATGATGCAATTAATTTCAAATAAGCTATTGAAATTTGCAACCTCCTGTAATGTTATGTCTTGCAACGTTGTTTAGTTGTAAAAGGTAAACTGTTTTTCTAAGATTGGTATTTGCATTCCCGTGATTAAGGTTGCAAAAGAAATGTGACAGTAAATTTTATAAGCTTGATGGAGCATAGCTTACTCCACTACTTTTCCTCTTCTGAAAATTCTGAGCTCATTATTGAAATATGGAATTGAATCACAAATGCATGAATGTGACTGAAATTTAATTTTACAATTACATAAGTTTGAAATCTGTTATTTGTTTTTATGCATATTTCTAATGTTCTACCAAATTTTAACTTTTGGTTGCCTAAGCACTATATGTGCATATTTTCTACATAAATACTATGTCCACTATTTGAAGCTTCTCGACATCTATTTAGTATAATAATAATAATCCATTTTTAAGGTCACGGCCAAGTCGGACACCAAACTGGTGTATGAGACCCCTTGATTGTGGGATAAGGGACCCCCTCCGCCCAACGATTTGATTGGTAAAGTCTACAAAGGTATACAAACCCTACCCCCTCTGGATTTGAACTTGTGACCTCTTAAGAGGAAACACATGTTCTTAACCATTAAGCCCACTCAAATTGTATATAAAAAAAATATATAACAACTTTGTCCAAGGCAAACATGATGGACATGCATTTGCCCCCAAAGGTACATTCATAGAATGGACAAACAAAAGTTTAAGATAAAAAAGAATATATACAAAGATAGGATGGCGAGGATAGGGAACAATTAATGCTCTCGATTGGTCAAGGATTGTAACAACAATGTGCCATCTTTGATATCATTAATTTCTAGAAGTCAATTTTTTGATATCACTATTTAATGCACCATATTTTCCACTTTGATATGATTATTTAATTCAAGATCTCCTCCAATCTAGAGGTGGTGGTATGTTTGTACCTTTAAAGATGTTAAACAACTCATTTCCTTGTTAATAATTATAGTGTAAGTTAGTAATCATTTTCTCGGGGTTTTCCCATACCAAGAAGAAAAAATGTTAATTAAATTATTGGAGAAGTATGTACCAATGAACTTTGTAGAATTCAGTTTTATTAACATGGGGCAAAATGTGTCAAGACGGCAAAAAAAATGTGAATACTTAGTGGGAAACTGTAAAATCAAAGAAAATGTGAATACTTAGTGGGAAACTGTAAAATCAAAGTCAAGTGAGTACGTGTATCGTACACATGCACACAATATGGTATGGTGATATGGTGCATAGGGGAATAACTTGTAATGTTTTCTATGACGCTTGTTCAACATTGAGGGGGTGTGAATTTTGTGACATAATTTCATGTTTTCGTTGCCCCTTGTTTAAATTAAGAAGGGCTGTTGAAAACAAGGGTGTAATATTCACTTTTGGGCATGATTGGCCTTTTATTATGTTGGGTATTTATACACCCATTATCATTTATATTCATCACTTTTCTCTATGCTCCCTTGTTAGGGATGTTGTTGAAAATGGCTGAAGCCACAAATTTTATATTGTAATCATTATTATATTTTTAGGTTTGACTAAGGACGACCTTGTACATGTAGGCTTAGGGAAAACATCGTACTTCTTGAGTTGTGTATATATTTCCAACTTTTATTTGTAATTCAACATCATGTAATTATCTTTTATTCTTAATAAAATGATTTCTCTAAGAACACCTATTAAGCGTTGTGCTCTCTTGTGCTTAGGTTTATTTATCTCTCTAACACACTTGTTCTTGGGTTTATTCTATAACATAATAATAATAATAATAATAATAATAAAATCATAATATAATCTCCAAGTTTATACCTTGTTATATATATATATATATATTACAAGGGCTGGTGGGAATTTTTTTCTTCAAGTATCTATATATTACCTTTCAAAAACAAAAATTACAGTATCATCTGACATGCCAAGATTATGTTTGTGCTGAATTGCCCTATAGGGAAACCAATTTAGCCTGTCTCTCAATAATAAGATCAACATAATTAAACTATATGAACTGAATCGCCTCATAGGGAAACTGATTCAGCCAAGCCTGTCATGAAAACTAAATGACCAAAATAGACTAACTTTGGAAAATCAAACTAGAAAAACTGTGCAAGGTGTCATATACAACCTAAGAGGAATCTTTGAGAAACAAAAACAATTAACAAAATCGAACATGCGAGCTCACACATGTGCTCATGCGAGCTGGTGGTCGCTTTTTTCCACGTCGCTCTTTGTCACCACCTGGATACCTGGAGCAAGGATTGTCGCTGAAGTTGACAGAGCGCGGGTTGCTAGTTCTGGAGAGTGCAGGGAGCTAAGCAGGGTTGTTTATTAGATATTCAATTCTTTCCCCTCGCCTGTCCATGTTTTCCAATCGAAAGTGTAGGTCGTCCACATCATTTTTGACAACAAAAACCAGGTCGTGTAATATCGCCACTTAGTCGCGAATCCTTGAGCATGAAGCACAATCCGTGCATGTATGAAGCTGGCCCGGAGACTCTTCCAAGGAAGCAGGGGGTTCTGTTAAAGGGGCAAGGACAAAGGGTTGTGACAAGTGGACGAAGGGTTGTGGCAAGGGGAGGAAACACTCAGGTGACTGTGTCGGGGGGATCGTGGCTGGTTGTGAAGAAGAAGCCAAATCCTGGATTGGTCCAGGAGTAAAGCCCAAAGAATTACCATGGAGGTCAAATCATTCCACACGAGAAGCCCAAGGTGATGACAATGGTTGAAGGCTATTCTGACCCGGAGAGGACTGGGCAAAGGAGGAGGCCGAGGAGTTAGGCGACAAAGAAATGACAGGAGGGGGCCGGTTGGCCATACATGCTTAGTTCTGATACCTGACGGGGCCTCGTTTTGGTTTCCTGCGAAGTCGAGGCATAGCCAATAGGAGTGGAGAGGAAGGTAGTGCAACAAATGTCGATAAGGTAGAGAAAACGAACAAGGGAGCATAGAGCCACCAGACGAGCCACCAGAGGGAGCTGCAAACCAGAGGGTTGTTCAACAAGAAGTGAGGAGGCATAAAAGTCCAATCGAGTAGCAACAACATGATAAGGAAGCCAAAGTGTAGGGTCGCACAAGTGCAGAGGTGACGGTTAGAGTCGTTCCTCCATCTCTCGGACGTAAATGCAGAGAATGGCACGTTGGAGCATCGAGGCCAAATCTTGCACAAATGAATGCAACATTCAATCATTGAGGGGAATTAAAATCAGAGGGGCATGTCAGGTGCTAGTCACATGGCCAACGCAAGCCTGGAAGGAACCACCCTCTCCGTTGAGCACGTGGGACCTGTTGACACCCCATTCGGGGGGGATGGTGCGATTGTAAACCATCATTCAATCATTAATTAATATCTACATTCATAATTACATGTTTTATTTCATAATAGCACCAATTGTGCTTGTTCTAGTGGTATTAGAGTCAACGATTGCGTTGCCAACTTATTGTTGCCAGAGTCGCCTCTAGAATTCAAGGGGCTTGTTCGTTGGAACATTTAGTGACAAAACATTGGATTCATAGAGGGTAGGCCTATTCATGGCACACATGTTGTGGGTTTTTGATATGGAATGGAACAACATAGTTGTTGAACAAGCATAAAAGTTATTATGCTTGTTATCACAATTTGTACTCGCCCAAAGCCCAAGGCAAGTGGATGCAAGATTGGCGTTACAGAGGGTGACCTATCACTATCACCTTAATAAGAAACCCCTTTCTGTTTAGGAGTATATCAAAGTTGTCCCAAGGAAGACGTCCCCAGTGACCTAAAGGGCTGATAAGACTAAGGTAAGGATGCAAGAAAATCCCCCTCTCACTGATCACTCCAATCAAAAGGTTCTTAAGGTCTTTAAGGGATGAAACAACGGTAAAAATGGAGTGTACCTGCCCAGAACAAGACAACAAAGAAAATATGGCAGCTTTCAAGTACAAAAATTGATGTTAGTGCTTCTTAAGACCACGAACCTTCAAAAAATAGGGTAGCTGATACAAAATTGCAGCAATGTAATAGTTTACAACAACAATAAGTAATTTGAAACAACCACAAAAAATATGCCTTGAAATTGCTAGAAAAAGACAAGAAAATGTAGCTTTAACTAGGCATAATGATAGTTAATTGTCACAAACAAATTTGGCAATGTCTAGCTAGCATTAAATGTCACTTTTGCAGGGAATTTGTTGCAGTTAGATGGCTGTAGCAATCTTTTGCAACAACAACAAATTCTAGTGCTCAAAATTGCAAGGAAACACCATGTAAACTTAACATTTATCTAGTACATTGGTTGGCAATTCTCATAAGCAATTTCTGAGTGAGCTAGGTGCAAGTTATGTAGGTGAATGCGGCAAATTGACATAAATTAGTATGGTTGTAGCAGTGATTTGCAATGACAACAAGTTAGCTAAAGAATTAGTCTAGTTTAGGGTTAGTAGAAGTTAGCAAAAGCTTAGGAAAAGAGTGTTTGAGTGTTTGATCAATCCTTCAATAAACGAGAGGCTAGAACTAGTGCCTTCTAGGGCTTATGGAGTCAAGTGGAGGCTTCTTCTAAGTTTGCAAATCAATTTTGATAGTGCACAAAAGTCCGAGAGGAATGCATAGGAGAAGTAGTAACTTAAGTCCCCCCTATGCATTTTTCTCAAGAAAACAAGATACTAGGCTGTAGGCAATTCTAGGCCCTATCACCTTGCTTTCCTTAGGATTCTTATGGGATAAGAACTTAGGCAAAGATAACTAGGTCAAAACCTTAGAGTGCTAGGAAACTAGGGCTCTAGGGCTTCACTAGTTACTAGATCAATTCAATGAAAAACTTGGCAAATAAAAAGTAAGAAAGTAACAATTTAAGTTCCTTGCTTCAAGCATTAAGCATATCATGCAATTTCATAATCTTGTATGAGCAAATAAAACCATACATAAACCATTCAATAGATGACAAAAAATGCAGATTTTACCTACTTGCACCAAGAATAATCATGAAATACCATGCAAGTTCACCATAAAAGTTTCCAAGATTGATCCAACTTGCAAAAAATTAGCCTTATAGAAGAATGTGCCTCACAATTTCAGCCAATACCCCTTCTAGGGCACAAAGTTCAGACCTCTCCTCTTGTGTGAGGAGTTGTGATGTAAACATGAATGTACTTTATGTTTATTTATACAAAATTGGGGACATTTAATTAATTTCAGGTCAAATAAAGGTCAACCTGACCAATTTACAAATAAGTTCAATTTAGACAAATAAAATTAATTAGCATCTAAAAACACTTCCAAGGGTGATGTCATGCCCTTCTAGTGTGATGTTGAGGCCCTTAGGTGGAACGCTTAGGTGGAACGTTGGGCCTAAAAGGTAGGGTGCTTGACCTCTAAAGGCTCCAGATGAAACCCACACATGCCACTAGGCTCATAAAGGCCTCCAAAACATAAACCCTAGCTCTGGATAACGTGAAGGGTCATGATGATGATGTCATGGGCTTTCTAGGGCCAACATCTATGTGGAGGAGCAAGATCCCCATGGGTCTAGGTTTGCCAGGGTGCCTCTAAAGGTGACGTCCTTCTTTCTTCCTGGTGCAAATATCTGATGTCTTTTTGCCCCTGGCTGGGGTTACAACATCTATCTGTGGGCTTTCAACCCCATGACATTCCAAGCTAATCATTCCCTCATGTGTACCTATCCACCAGGCGAGGTCTTGCAACAACAACAAGTACGCCCTCCAGGGGTTCATAAGTCACATGGATCATAACATGTAAAACACATCGAATAATTAAATTACCCAAACATGTGCATCAAACCCCCCTTTACCCAAACAAATGCTCAAAGACGTTATGCAATTTGACAAGTCATGTTTGGAGAAGGTTTGAGGGTGTCCTATTGGGCTAATCCTCCTTAAGTTTGGGATGTTTCCCAGGTGGGAGCCAATCCAGGTCATGTAAGTGCATTAGGTGGCACAGGGTAGATGTTTGGGCATGGGGTGCAGTGATAACATGGAAATGTAAGTCTTAATTGTGGGTGTCTTTGTAGAGGGTGAGCTACACCTTGTCATAGATGTCATTGTTTCCTAATCCACTTACTTCCTTTTATTCTTAGCTTTATTATTTTTTGATCTTTTTCTTTTGTGCTTCAAGGGAAGAGTTGAGGGACACAGTCCCGGCTTGGTGACCAGAGGTGATAATGTTATCCACACAAATTTCACGGAGATGAGGAGGCTGGCTCGTGATGAGACCCCTTTTCTCTTGACTATGCCACCAAGAGCCACTACCTTGGTTTGGTGACCAGATAGATGGTAGCGTCATACCACTACATGCCCATGGTCATAATAGGCCAGTTCGTGATGAGACCTCCTATCCACCAACTAGTACCTTGAGTGTTTATTTATCTTATGGGTTCCCTTTTCTTATTGAGAAGCTTTATTTTGCTTTCTTGGGAATCCCTGGGCGAAGCATCTCAAAGGTTTTAAAGGCTTTTAACTCTTGCCAACTACTTTTACCCTCTGGGCCTTTAGCCCCTTTTTCCCACAAGGCAAGGTACAACCTTTCCTAGTGTGGCTGATCCCAATGCCCGAACAAAGTTAGGGGGAGATTAGAGGAATAAAGATGGAAAGTGGTATGGAGGGAACATACCCACCCAGTGGTAACCAATCCGAAAGGGAGATCAACTTACAAGGGCACCATGTCATTCTTCCAGGTATGAACAAGTTAAAGAGCATAATTTCCAAGAAAACGTTATGAAATGAAGGAGAATTCAATGCAACATATTCAAGTGCTTGAAGAATCGGAGTGACACATACCATGATACCCAGACTCATTATCTTATGGAGCAAGACTTACTGCTACTTCAGGACTAGGCTGGTGGGATGGACACTGTTGTTGTTGATAAATGGGCTGCACTGAAGAAAAGATGGGCCCTCTAGGGCGATGCTCAAGTCATCCGAATCTCGACACTCCATGTTTAGGACATGTGGGCTTCAAGACATGATCTCTTTAGTTATCCCTAGCGTAGGGGATAACAATGACATTGTCAAAATATGATATATTTTACATAGAATGACCTCTATATGGGCATACATAATAGGGACGTCACGTTTGATTGTATATCCCTTTTTAGTTTAATATATATTTTAGTTAACTACTTAATCACTAACTAAGCTATACCATTTACTATCTTTTAGGTTCTCGTACCATTTTCTCCATGTTTAGATGGAAATCATCTGTCTTTTCCTCTCGGTTTACAAGGACATTAGATAATGTAAAATTTGTATGTACAATATCATTGCCATAGATTGTTTACACAATAAAGGGTTTTTTGGAAACATGAGCTTGTGTGCACTATTGCAAATGAAGTCATCATCAAAAGAAAGAATGTTGTGGGGTCCTCGAAACAATGGTTTTCTATAGGTGTAGAAAATAATAACTAGATCCAAGAGTGTCTTCTTGCATGGAGTAAGGCCTCTACTTCAATTGATTTTGCTTGTTTTCCTTTTTGTGCAACAAAACACTTAGTGGGAGCATCTTTTGTTGCAACTTTTGAATGTTCACTTTGATATCTCTTCATGAACTCAACTTGGTAAGCTTTTATGTATTCATCATCTTTGAAATTCATATTGTCATTTTGGAGGCCATCTATTGCTTTCTCATCTTTTGAATATACATTTAGATACACTTGCATGCGCTTGCATATTTTCCCTTCTCTTCTGCAGCTATTGTCCCATAAATGAGCTTTATAATGTCCTATGCACCTATGCGTGGTTACTCCATCATATATATCGAAGTTCGATGCAAATGTGTCAATGGATTTTCTTGTAGTGGGTTATGAAATAGTTGGTTTCTTGGAGATGAGATGCTTCTTGCTATTAGAAAATGAGTTGTTGAGGTTACCATTTAGAGTTGTGGTGGTTGAAATAATGGCCAACGAGGTGGTGGACTAAGAAGTTGGGCTCAAATAGAACTTCAAATTATGAATATTTGTAAGTTCACCCATATTGTCTTTCAATTGCTCAGGGTTTGTAGTGGTGGTAGTTGTGATCGTTGAACATGAAGCAATGTTACCATAATTTGTATTGCTCGTATTAGTCATATTACTATCTTTAGAGGAAGAAGTGGGTTGAGTCCTCAACCATGTATTGTTATGTACCTATACCAGATTTGCAAATATACTTCAATAAGACCAAGAATGAACCATAAACCATTCATCATAAGATGAACACAAGAATATAGAAAACCCTTGAGGTACGGTAACACCATATATTATTCCTTAAGGAATGAATGCACTCCTCAAGAAACACTTGCTTGTTACAATGACAATATTCTTCATTATGCTTCATTACATTGTTTACACTTTTTAATATAGCTCTCTCTATCTCCCGGGAACCTTTTAGAGAGCCTTCTCACATTTATTACATCCAACTACCATAGTGGACATTTATTAATATAGTGGACCTAGTCCACCTTACATTGAATGACCACATTCTCATATATTAAATGACTTCCACCAATAATACATAATCACATTCCCATTGGGTACCTCCCCAGGTACCCCATATTACTTCCCTAGTTATATTACATTCCATCCCCCTTTACATGTTTTGTCTTCGAAACATGAGAAGAAACCATACAATATGACCAGCTAAGCAATGTAGCCAACTGGTACCAAGTACGACCATCCATCCATTCTAATGGAAGACGAACATGATGTCCAACTGTTGCCTTGCCACCTTGATTTTTCTTTGCATAATGTCGGGGTTGCCATGTGATTGTTTTTGTAGCCTGAGCTCTTCCCGTAGTGCCGATAGTCCTCCATGCACCTCTTGATAGGTTTCCAGTCTGGTGCCCTGCTGGTGCATACATGTGTTGTTGCAAACTCCTTTGCCTCGATGACTATTGTGTCTCTATTTGATGTGGATGGCGATATGCAACAACTATAGGAATTTGTTCTTTTTTCTTCAAATTTGCAACACTTTGTGCCTTTGAGTCAATGACCTCCTTAGCTTCATGATTATGTCCTCCTTGTAGTTTTGCTTCATCTCCTTCTATAGACTCTACCTCTGATTCAACTTCAGACTCGACAATAACTGTTTTGCTGGCCTCCATGGGCCCATTTTTCTTATTAAGAGACATATCCTGCAATGTGATTTTCTTTTTCTTGTATCACAACTTTAAAAACTTCTTTTGCACATTAATATTAATGGTACCCACTGATTCTATCCAAGGATACCCCAAAACAATATCCACTTCATCCATATCCATAACATAAAAATATGAATGCAACACATATTTATCCATGTTAATTTTCAAATCTTTAACAATTTGAACATTTTCACCCTCAACCCGTGTGCTTTGAATATTCTTTACTGGAACTTGCAATCTATTAGGCAACCGAACATTGATAAAATTATGCATGCAATAAGGGTTAATAAAAACAACGACATTTTCTTTATGACTACAACCATGAACCTGTAATATAGATTTGTCACATGAAAATAAACCCTTGGTTCTCTCTGTATCCTTATGTTTTCCATGAGACTACTTGTCTAACAATATTTTTTCAAATTCTCCATTGAAGAGTGTTATCATCTCCTTATAATCAAGCGATTTCCACCAAATGGCAACATCACCTTGCAATTTGAGATCTACCCAATTGGGCCAATTCTCTTCCCATGCTGACTTTCTTTCTTTAATGAATGCTTCAACACCAGGGCCATCACATTTCCCTGTAAAATACATATTGCTATGAAAAACCCCAAAAATAGAACAAGGGTTTTAAAAATAAATTACGACAGAAAATCACGGTTTTTTTTTCGGAAAAACCTTGAAAAACGACTGAATTTAAAATGCTCATAACTTCACTTCTTGGACATCGTTTCTCTTGATTTTGTTTTTTTGAAATTGAGTATTTTTCTAGGAGGAATTCAAATAGCCAATTTATTTTGTCAAATTCAACTCATAAAGCTTTAGATATGAACCTGAAGTGCGTTGCTCTCTTTTTCTTCCCTAGAAAAATTTTGCAAAAAAGAGAAAACATTTCTTCCCTTCTTTGGCAAGGAAAGTGCTTTGATACCAATTGTTATGTACCTATACTAGATCTACAAATATACTTCAATAAGACCAAGAATAAACCATAAAACATTCACCATAACATGAACACAAGAATATAGAAAACCCTTGAGGTAGGGTAACACCATATATTATTCCTTAAGGAATGCACTCCTCACGCAACACTTGCTTGTTACAATGACAATATTCTTCACTATGCTTCATTACATTGCTTGCACTTCTTTATATAACTCTCTCTATCTCCTGGGAACCTTTTAGAGAGTCTTCTTACATTTATTACATCCAACTATCATAGTGAACCTTTATTAATATAGTGGACCTAGTCCACCTTACACTAACTGATCACATTCTCATATATTAAATGACTTTCACTAATAATACATAATCACATGCCCATAGGGTACCTCCCTAGGTACCCCATATTACCTCCCTAGTTATAGTTATACTACATGTATTGATAAGGGAAAGCCCATCTATATTTTTGTTGTTTATGGTGAATATTTGTGGGAGTTGGAGGGTGGATTTGGTGAATATGTATTTGTCGGAGTTGTGGTCATGAGTTGCAGAGATTTATGATCTCCTTGGCCAACGCATTGCTAACTTGATTTTGTTGTTGGATAAGTTGAACTTGTTGTAAAAGTTGTTTCCTATCCCCAAGGTTGTCCACTGTCTCTCATAGAGGGGCCAAATGTTAGAGCTTATAGGGTAGGATGTGCCATCCTGCTCAACTCTAGGCCTTTGAGTCAGTTCTCGAGCGAGATGGAGGGTATCCTCAGTATTTCCTAAGGCTAGATTCATTGTTTGTCACTCAAGGACAACCTATTTAAAAGATGAAGCTCATAATGGATTTATCATAGAGAAAGTGGTGCACGAAGTTAATCTTTTCTATGAAATGTGAACAACAATAAGGTGTTGGGTTTTAACTTTGGAGGAAATTCAAAGGGGGACCAACCAACATGGGGGTTTTAACTAGTTTCAACCATAGGAATGTTTTTTTGAACAATGGAAACTAAGATTTAGTTTGGTTGGGAAAATAACTTAAAGAAAACAAATATGGACACATTGTTGACGCCCAAAAGGACAACATGGAATCCATACCTGCAAATGAGTTGCAATTCCTTATTACCTATATATATCTAATAATATACTAAATAGGTGGGACCCCCTTATGTGAATAATGATGAAAGGACACTTCTCTAATTTTTGTGCTCATGACTACCTTGCAAAAATGATTCTACAGTTTGAGAATAAATCCAGAAATTCAAGTGGTTTCCATGTGAAATGGATGAATGATGAGTGTGCTAGGAATTTGATTTGAAAAGAAAAAGAGGAAAATGCTTGTTTTGATAAGCATCTTGGTTCATTCTTTCTACACATATATTTTGGCATATAGTTATGGTGTATTGCACTTATGGTATATTTGATATATGTTGTGGACAATTGATATGTTTTATGGAAAGACAACCCTCCATTAGTAAGAAATTTGGGACATGTTTTGGTGCTAAGTGTTGAACATACATATAGTACTTATGAGATTAATGTGGAGGGGGGTCAATTCTATTTTGAATTACAATTGATATGTTTGGTGGCACACATGATTAACTATGCATTTTATGGAAAAATGTATGGAAGATTGGGTGCACTCCATACTTGGTTGTGGTGGGTGGAAATTAATGTGGGAAACAACATGCAATTACTGCACGTCGTTCTTACCCTACCTCGAGGTCGCCACTTTCACTTTGTTTGCGTTGTGTTGGTTGTTTTGGCTAGTGTTGCCTTCGTTTTGCTCGACCTTTGAAATAATAGTGGTGCTCGTTGGCTTTCTGGCATTTTGCTTACAAGCATGTTGGCTCTTACCTCTCAATTCATGAACTGTAGCTATGCTCTGAATAAAATCATGATGTTGGCTCTTATATTTTCTTACAGAGTGTGTTTGCTTTCCGAAGATTATAATGGAGGTATGTGGGTATTATGGCTATGCAAATTACATTTAAATGGGGTTTCTTCCTGTTGGCATTCAAATGTTTCAAGATGAGAATGATGGTTGGAATTCCATTCTGTTTGAAGTATGTGGTTTTGTTGTGCCCATAATGAATGTTGTTTATTATGATATGATGTTGGCAAGTGATTATGATGAATACATTCGGTTTCACTCATTTCTTGTGATTAATTTTCGAAGGGTTTTCTCTGTGAAATAAAGAGAAAAACTAGTTTTTGTGATTACTGCGTAATGCCATACCCTCTACCCAGTCCTTGGAAGACTTGCAACTTTTTTGAATTATTGTTTTGCTGTTTCTGAATATATGTGAGACCAGTGTATTTGCCTTGTGGCCACCATGGGAGGTCCGTGGAAAGTTCGCTATGGAAAGAAATGGTTGCTTTGTTTTGCAAACCCCTTATTATTATTTCTCCCTTATGTTTTCCCAGACCTCGGTTTTTTATTTGATATATGGAAGTTAGTAAATTTGAACTCTGGTCTTGATGTTTGTTATGGTGATGAGATGACAGAGAGAAGGATTGATTATATCCATGAAGCATTGGCTTATTTGTTATTTATCTATGGGGGTTTGGTCGATTTTGAGGTTATATGATTTTGAAAAAAAAACCCAATGATGACCAGTTTCGTATTGAGTTTTCAAACCCAGTCTGTTTATGTAGCAAGTATTGGGGTTGTAGTATAAATTTTGGTTGACGGTTTTATGGTTGTTTTCTCAACCTCACATGCTAGCTTGAGGCAATTTGGTTATAATTGTTTCCAATTGACTTTGTTAACAATCTCTTATAAAACGTTCTGCTAATGGAAAAAGAAAAAGGGGAAATGAAAATTGTAAAGTTTGACAGTCATGAAATTTTCCTAGAGTTTTATATTGAACACTATAAAAAAATTGCCGTGTCTTGGATTTGAATTGTTAATAGAGAAAGATTTTGGGAAAATGATGGCAATGTCGGTTTTTCAATAAATATTATTTCATGTAATGGAATAGTAATCGTGTCATTCCCGTCGATTATCTCACTTTCCACTCATTATATTCCCACTTCCTTCCCAAATACATTTAAAACATCCCCTATTCTGTTATTATGAATTTCATTTAAAAAAAAGGAAAGGATTGAATGGAAAATAAAGGGACTAGATGATCACTGGTGTTGAAAGTATGCATATGGATACATGTTTCTTTTGGTAAAGAAGTTACCTCCGCATTTGCTTGAACAATATTCATTGGTTGGTTTCCATCCATGCTACCATATTTCTATCATTACAAAACCCCCCATCTTCCCAGTAGCCCTATCACTCCCTGTTCAAATGACAATTGATTATTGAGTTTAAAAGTATGATGGATGGATTGCATGTACTTCTATTGTGAATGATAGAGCCAACTTTTTGATTTTATTTAGGTAGGGTGTTGATGCATGGATTGTTAAGTGTTTTTCATAATATGATTGGAATATTGCTTCAGGATGAGTTTCTTTAGCAAAGACAACAATGACAGAGGTGCAAATAGAGACAGATGAAATAATTGACAAAGAAGCCATAGAAGACCACGATTTTTGATACATTTTGACGCTGATCTGCAATAACTAAATCAACTTTTCCAAGATGGGTTCTTTAATCTAGTTGGACAAGGAATTCTGCAACCTATACCTGAGAGGCCTTCTTTCCAGCCACATCAAAATTTCTCTAGTATTCATATTCCCCCTCATGTGTCTATGTAGCTAGAACCACCTGCCAATGATGGTTGGCAATAAATTGTTCATCAGCCTGTAGCTCATCACCGTGGTTGGCCTACTGTGTCATTGCCATTTCCCCATCCTCCACCATCAATCAACCCAAATGCCCAAGTTAATTGTGTTGTCTAGCCAGTACAGCGCTCTCATGCAAGAAAAAAATTAAAATCTTCCAACCCTAAGCTAAAATTAGATAAAGGAAAAGAGGTGGCTAATCCTTCCAAGTCTTCTAAAGACTCCCCCGAATCAGTATCCTCCCATCTCCACCTCAAAGATGATTGTTCCCATGTCATCAGTGCAATCCACCTATAAGGTTCTCATCAGTTGAAGGATGTTGCACATGATAAATCAAAAAATGGATCAAGAGAAAGCATCAGTGGAAAAAGACAAAATGGCTCACAAAAAATATGGTTTTTAATCCTATTTTATTTTGAGGATAGTCTTTTTATTTGATATGATAGTATTTTGGAGAACAAATACATATTATGACAGTATTTTGGACAACATGGATATAATGCTATTTTTGGATATAGTCATGTTCTATTTTGTTGATATTAAAATATTTGATTATTAATATAAGGATGAGAGTTACAAGGCATATATTTGAATTGAATATTTGGGGTATTATACTTCATGTTTTGATGATTATTAAAGAAATGAAAATTGGAGTGATAAGGGGTCCCACCTATTTAGTTATTATTTAAATAGAACCTTATTTATATATTATTAATTATTTATCTAAACAAATTAGTTATGCTAATTAAGATTAACAAAAGTAAGGTAGTTAACTACCATAACTTATTGAGAAAGAATAAAAGTTAAATCAAATGAAGAGGCAAGGGAGTAATAGAGAATAGAAAGAGAACTTTTGCTATAAAGATTTGCTTTGTATTTGTGAGATACTTCCATTCTTCATTCATTTTGAGTTTACTTGAAGGCTTACCCATCTTGATGACAACAAGGTCTTATTGAATGCAACAAGATTCGAAACTGAATCATATTTTCTAGCATCTTGTCTTTAAAGGTGTATGATTATCTTTGATAGTCTCTGTGTTCTTGTTTGTTTATGGATTAAATTTTACCACTGATAAAGAATATTTTGCAAAGTCAAGTGACAACATTTCGTGGCAAGATGATTCAAATCTTTAGCTTCAGTTTTCTTTTGTTGTCAGAGTTTTTTTGTATGGTGCCCATCGAAGGCTTCTAAATATGACTTTGGTTCGTATCCTTGCAGGCGTTTGTAAAGAGAATTCAACTTTGTATCTCAGAATGAAATCAATATAATAATCAGATTTCTGATTTCATTCTCACATGTTTATTTTGATGGTTTGGTTCAGATTTTGCTTTTATCCTTGTTTCTTATCCATGTACAAAATTATGTAATTTCTTTCCTATTTTATTTCTTTTGCACAGTTACATATAATATATATAAAACCAGTCTTGGTCCCTTGTACTTAATACCCGTGGATTAAGTGATTGTTTTTTTTAATTATTTTGAGGCTATAAATCCCATGTAACATTTCCAACTATGTTGCCTTGGCCCAACACGATCTGAAAATGATTAAGGTTCCTCATACCTTTTCATCAACATTTATTTGGCGACCATACTGGGGAGATCTTCCATATCTCTTTGGTTGATTGTATCACAATTACATTTCATTTTTCTGTTTTGTTTGTTTACTCTTTGACTGATTTTATTCCATGATAGTACCTGTTACGAGACAACCCAATATTGGAAACGGTGTTGATGACAAAAGCAACATTGCATTGAATCTATTTAACACAATTTTAGAAACTGCTAGTACTCGCGCTGAACTTGAATGCTCTTGGGAAGTAGTTGAAAGGGACATACATATTTTTGAACATTGGGAATCTAGGCAAAGGCAGCCCAAAAATCAACAATAACTTCCCTTTTCCTACCTCTTCATCCTTTCATTTCATGTCCTCTAATCCTCGTGTTTGCACTAGGAGTTACTCTTAGACTACTAAAGAGCAAGCCTAATACCCATCGATAATTTGAAAAAGGTTTTTTGAAAATTGGTTTTGATGAAGGATGTACGAATGGATATAAGTATTCAAAATGCTTTCATACAATGAGTGAAATACAACTTAGCAATCTAGGCATGCACAATTCTCTGACCAGTGAAAAAGTTGGTAGTGGTGAGCAAGAAGATTGTCATATAAAATAAAGTATATATCTTTAACTTACTTCAGGTAACCTAAAACATATACTTCGAAGAAATATCACTTGGCTAAGAACCTCTCAACCAAAAGATAAAAGTTCAAAACAAGTACTTGCAATAATACATACAATAAATCATTCACTGATATGAATCCAATAAGCATCTACAACAAAACATTAACCATAGACATCTGAACCAGAGAGAAGAAAATATATGATATCAAATAGAAAAGCTGGCCATCAATTGATTATGAATCTGGAATCTTCACTACATATCATTTACATAGTTATCCAAAAATATCAAGAAAAACCTCTCAATACAATCCTCTCTAACCCCCTCTCAATACAACCCTCTCTAACCCCCTCCAAGAGCTCCCTCCATTAAATAGAAAATAACATCCAAAATATGCTTAGGAGGTTGCAACCCATCTCTTTCATTGGATTTTAGGCCTTAGAGATAGGTGGCAATAGTCAAAGAGACAAAAATCCAACAAACTGCTAAATTTTAGGAAGTTGTTGGAAGTCATTAATAAATTTGTTGTCAACTCACTACATGAGGTTTTAATGGAGCTAAATCTTAGGTGTAGGTGTCCTTTATCATATAAGTGATCTTTTAGAAGTCATTTGAACCCTCCTTGACAACTGGAATCCTTCCCACAACTTGGATTTATCAAACAGTTAGAGTTCACAACGCCCTTGACAACATGCACTGTGAACTTTCCCGTAGGTGATGATTTTAAATTTTCTCCCAAACTACGAAGTGGGTTAGGATGATTTTTTTTCAAAAAATCAATGGTAATATGGTGCTTCTCCACACCAAATTTCAGAAGAACCCAGATTGTGATTTGAAATTTATGATGAAAAAAATAGAGAAAACTGCTACTGGAAATTAGTTCGCAGCGCCAGTTCAAAACATAGATTTGCCAGTGGATAATGTTATTTTTTTCAAGAGGAAAATGTAATATGACCCCGTGGGATAACAGTCTTGAAAATTTTCAAGGTTTAGGACACCAAAGCTGTGGGTTTTAATGGTGTAGAGAGTTGGAAACACATAAATCATTTAATAATTTGCAGCATAGGAACAATATACAACAATTTTACATTTTCAATCAACTATTTGAGCAACATGCAGTCACCAAAGGAGTACCTGGTGTGCTTGAACTTGGGCTGGTGTCTCATGAACTCAAGTGGGACTTAGGTGGAAACATCCAATCCTTTTCATCTACTACAACTAGTTCACAACGCTAGTTTTCAAACTCTAGTAGCACGCTCCATTCAAATTGTTAGAGTTGTTCCTTGACACAATCCTGAAAATCATAATGAATTGAATGCATTGGAGACGATGAGATCTCCCCTTTGAGACAAGACATATGATGATGAACACTATCATGACACCAAGACTCTTACATGGACTAAGGTTAGATTTTTTTTACTCCTGAACATTTCATGTGCTAACATTGGCTCCATAGGGGATGACATGCTCCTTGTGAGATGCCAAGAACATTGCAGTTCCAGTGCCTTATCCATTGGGCTTATGGAGTCTTTCACTTGATTCCAAACCTGTGCAACCATCCTCTGCAATACTTCAAGATCTGCAACTTATTCAAACAAACTAAAAGAGCTGCCGAAAATATCACACTACAATTGAATGTTGAAAACAAACATACTGGCGCACATTGCAATCTGTAGACACTGTACAAACTTAAGCAAACAAAATGGCCGAGAAGTGAACTTATTATCTACGCTACCCTACTCTAACCAACTCTCCAATTTTCTCAAATGAAAGTAGTTTTCAATAGGAGCCATGAAAGTAGATTTATGTCTGATAAAATGTCATCTCTGTAACTGATTAATAAATAGTAGCAAAGATATATCAACAACCATAGAAAAGTCTTTGGAAAATTGTATTCTCCTTGATAAGTGGGTGGTATGATAAAATCTGAAAATTTGAAAAAATTTCAAAAATAAGACTCCAACACAAGTGCTACTGGGTCTTCAAAACCAATATCAAAAACCTGTTGATCCAGAAGAGATGACTACCACTGCATGAAATGTCTTTTGCTGAGAAAAATATGACCTCGTTCCTTAAATGACAACTCTTGGGAATAATTAATTTCATGTCAATCATGAGAAACAAAATTTCTTTGATCATGCGATAAAAATCCTTGACCAAAGTGTCCCAAATCAGATTTATGCTTTACCTCCTTCCTCCTGCTCCCATGCATGAAAATATTTATCATAAGTTTGATTTGAAAGTCTATTATAAGCTTGAAAGTTCTCAATTTCTTCAGCATCCACAAACAACTGTGCTATGATGAAGGTCTCCTTTCTCTTAGAAAAAAGGACAAGATTAGGGTGTTGAGCTTCTAAATAGTACATAATGGTAACAATTTCAATAGGCCGGATCCTCAAAGGCATACTGCAAATAAAACTGTAAAACCTCCTATTGAATGTAGCTAGAACTTCATCCCTTTCTCTCCTTAAAGCATAAAACTCAGTTAAATACTGATCGAAGGATTTGTTTCCACCCCAATATCTTTAAAATGCACCATATAACTCATCCCATGAACCAATGGAACCAATCTCTATATTTTTAAACCATGAAGCAACGTCTCCAACCAAAGATTTAGAAAATAACCTCAGGACAACATTCTCATGCATGATTTCCAAATTGTCAATGAAATTTTGAAAAGATCTCAAATGCTTCTCAACTATGATATGGTCTTCCCCAATAAAAAGAGGTAGATATTCTAAAAACTTGGGAGGGAAAGGATGAAGAGTAGATGACAAATTTAAGGGTTTACAAATTTTCTCTTTAATTCTAGACTGGACATTACTGGGCTGATCACGAGGTACAATAGGCTCCACATGGCTATAGGGATGATCAATTTTAGGAGGTATTTGGATACATACATCATTCTCACATAGTTTGGACAAAGGAAAATGATCAAAATAAATGATGTAAGAAGAGGATAAATATTCTTCTTTCAAGGAGGAATATACAACAATGGGATGATAGTCATCCGAATAGACAAAGAAAATGATGATTCTTCTGATATGTGAATGAAAATACAAGAAAGAGCCGATAAAAAATAAAAATATAAGTTCTTGAAAGAAACTTATGACTTGATACCTGGACTTCCTATGTCTTCCTTTCATCTTTTCTTTCTGAGCTCGTTTTTTAGTGGAATCTTGTGACTGATTTGAATCACTAGCAGTTCTTCAAATTTGTGGAGTCGTCATAGTGAAAAATTACAGTCTGTTCTATCACCAATCCTTGATCACCTTCAAGAACTGGTAGTAATTTGTGTCGTACAACGCAAGGAATATTTTCAACTTCATCCCTGACAACGATGCCAAAAATGTTAGCACTAGGAGTTGTTCTTAGACTGCTAAAGAGAAAGCCTAATACCCATCAATAGTTTGAAAAAGGTTTTTTGAAAACTGGTTTTGATGAAGGATGCATGAATGGATAAAAATATTCAAAATTATTTCATACAATGAGTGAAACAAAACTTAGCAATCTAGGCATGCACAATTCTCTAACCAATGAAAAAGTTGTTAGTGGCGAGCAAGAAGATTGTCATATAAAAGAAAGTATATATCTTTAACTTAATTCAGGTAACCTAAAACATATACTTATAAGAAATATCACTTGGATAGGAACCTCTCAACCAAAAGATAAAAGTTCAGAACAAGTACTTGCAATAATACATACAAGAAATCATTCACTGATATGAATTCAATAAACATCTACATCAAAACATTAACCATAGACATCTGAACCAGAGAGAAGAAAAGATATGATATCAAATAGAAAAAACTGGTCATCAATTGATTATGAATCAGGAATCCTCACTGCATATCATTTACAAATTTATCTGAAAACATCAAGAAAAGCCTGTCAATATTGTTGATGAATGCAACTATGTGAGACATTCTCCAGCTTACAAACCTGTGAGGTGTGGATGATTGCAGCTATGTGAAGCCTTTCTCTCAGCTTACAAACCTGAGAGAAAGCCCCTAAGAAGGGTTCGTGGTTCCTACCTGGGACAGATCTAGGAACGTAGAGATGACCTCCTCTTGCATGAAGAGAGAGAGAAGAACTCCAGATGATTATCCAGTAGGAAAAGCGATATGATGAGTTGGACCTGCCTGTGGTTGAGCATAAGGTGAACGTGTGAAATCCAAAAAGTGTTGGGCACATCATCATGTGAACATAAATGAAGATGACGTGATAGCCTCCTCTAAGCAACATAGTTGATGAGAAAAATCTAGATGATTCTCCTATGTGAGGCAATGGGAATAAATATCTGTAGAGTGGACGTGCCTGTGGATGAGCACATGCGAACATATGTAGATCTGGTTCTTATGTGTAATGAAGTGAGCCAGAGCTATGGCATCACTATGGATGTTCCCCTAGTGGGTGTATCAGATCCTTTGCTATATGTTGTTCAAGAGTCAGACCTTCCTGTAACCCTAATTGTTATACGAAGGATACAGGTCGACCCCACCTTAATGTGATTAGTAATAAATGTAAAAGATAATTAATATCGTTAAGATTAATAATAATAATAATAATAATAATAAATTATAAAGTGACTTAGAGAGGTCGGCCCTGTTGATCCAATAGATGCCTTTGTTGATTGGTCAAGTCTAATATAAGTAAGGCATGATTCCCCATTGTGGAAATATATCTTCCTTGTGAGTTTGGAAATTTCAGCAAGCACATCTACTTGGAAAAAGGTGCACACCTCTCTTGGGTGTTATATTTCTAGGGTTTGAAGCACCCTCTTGTGTTCTAGGGTTTATCTTGGTGGAGGTATTTCTCTTGAAGAATATAGCAAAGGATTTGGCTGGGTTTTCTTCCCTTGTTGATAAGGGTTTCCCATGATACTTCTTGTGTTCTTGTGCATGGTGTTTCTTCTTGTGATCTTGGTTGCTGCAATATTATTGTTTATGGTTAAGTGAAATGATAAAATGTAATGAAATTCATGCTTAGCCTAGCTTATGAAAAATCAACATGGTATCAGAGCATAGGTCTTGAAGAACCCATTGCACATGCTATAAGCTTTTATCAACCATCTGTCCTCTTTTGCAGAACCGTATGACCCTCCTAGGGTTTCCAGAAAATCTGTATGACCTCCTTCTCAGTGGTGATTCAACCCTTAATACTTGGATGATGGGGATAATTTTGGCATAGAAGAGTACGACCTGTCCCAGCGCATCTCCAGAGACTCTTAGAGTGACATTCCCAGAATTTTGAAATTTTGTCCCTAGGGTTTCTAGGGTTTTGCTAATTTCTGCAGAAATTTCAGAATTAGGGTTTCTGCAAACTCATTGAAGGATCTCTTCATCTCACCAGTGTTCTCCTATCTCTCAAAGGATTATTGTTGGCAGTAATAAGTCAAATAAAACCTAAAAGTGCTAGCCTAGCCTAACCCTTAGGTTTTCTAGCCTAGTTAACAAAGGGTTGTGAAGAATTTAAAATTATGATGGAAGATAAGATTGATGGATCAAGGAACTTCAAAGTTCTTGAAAGACAAGACTTCAGAGGAAGATTTATTGTGGGTAATAAAAAATGGTTTACCCGAGAAAGCTATCAATGAATAGAAGGGAGGTGACGTTAGGACAAGGAAACCAATCACCTACTCAAGCTCTTACATTGAAGGGCCAACTTGAAAATAACAAAGATGACAAAAGGTGACACAGTGACTATCTTCTTCATAAATATCTCCAAGGATAGAGATCAACCAAGAGCCATTGGAGAAATCATATCAACATCCTTAGGTATGCACTTGTATATATTATTTGTATCATTGTCATGAGGGAAATTGCAGGAAGAAGGAACCTTTTGTTGAATTCATGGATCCAGAGGGACCTCAGTGCATTCAGAGGAATGACACACTTGAAAATAAGACTCCAGGTTTGATTGTTGTAATTGTCATTCCTCTAAACTATATTTCTAAAAAGTTGCTACATTACAAGTAGGTATTGTAGCTGTGACAATATTCCTTAAATTGCCTTGATTCTAGAGATGTACTCATTATTCTCCTTTAGGAGATATTCTTGTGTTGGTTCTTTTTGTTTTCTTGTTTCAAATAGGTTAAAAGATGCTTATCCTTTAGAGGGAGTCACTTGACTTAGAAAAATCCAAAACCATTTGAGAAAGAAGAAAAATAGAACAATCAATGCTACAAAGCATGATCAAAATCTTTCTAGGATTCCATCGGAAGAAGCATGCATGACACAATATATGTGCAGAACAAGAGTCTTCACCAGACTTTGAAAAACATAACTCCCAAAGAAGTCTTCACCAAAATGAAGCCTGAGATTGAACACTTCATGTTATTTGGGTGACCAATGTATTTTCATGTACCCAAAGAGAAGAAATCCGAAGCTTGATCCTTTAGAAAGAAAGTATACAATGAATATTCAAAGACATCCTTAGTCAAAGACATATTGAGACAAGCAGAGACATTTTCCTTGAAGAAAAGATAGTTTTTCAAAGACCCAGAGAATCTCAGATGGAGATTGATAGTGAGACAATACCTTCTCCCCCTTCATAAATTTAGAGGGAGACAAACATTACTCCAAGTTATCTAGTTTCTCCAAGGTTATATGTTCATAGATATTGAAGTATGGCATAAAATGCCTACCTAGATTCACTTTGCAAGAGGTAGAGAAATATACAAGCCTCTCAAGGCACATTTTGAGAAAGAAAAAGATATTTTCGAGCTATCCTTCAATCATGAGCCACTTCATTGATGTTGGGACTCCTTGTCTTAGAAAAGCAACAAGAGAACCGGTATGGAAAGATGCCATAACAGAAGAATACCAATATATCTTAAATAATTATGCATAAGGAATTATTCAGGGACCAGAAAGGGAAGTCTGTGGGAACTTCCAAATGGATCTATAAGATCAAGCATGCAGCTGATGACAGTGTCAAGAAATAAAAAACGAGATCTATAGCCAAAGGTTTCTCATAAACAGAGGGAGTTGTCTATGATGAGACACTTGAACCAGTGAACCGATACACTTCCATCCATACTACCATCCATGAGTTGGAAACTATATCATACAGATAGATTCTTGATGAGTTTGGATTTTAGCAAGAGTGTTGCTGATCCAAACCTATACAGTGTTGGTGACGAGAACCTGATCCTGATGACTTATTCAGAAAACATTGTTGTAATCCTTGACTTCTGAATTCGAGATGAAGAATCTGAGTATGATGCACTACTTCTTGGGACAAGAAGTATGACAGAGGATCGATGATATTTTTCTGAGTCAAGGAAAATATACAGTGAAAATATTAAAGAAGCTTAGTATGACAGAATGAAAAATCCACCGTGATGGATTTAAAGAAGAAGATTGATGATGATTCAGAAGAGACTGATCCATCACTGACTGGATCACTAATGTATCTGGTTTACACCAGACTTGATTCATGCCATGCAATGAATGTGCCTAGTCATTTCATGAGTCAACCAAGACAGACTCACTAGACAACATCAAAACATGTATTGAGATATATACAAGGCACAATTGGATATGGCCTAAGATATGCCTCCAGTGTGAAACTGAGTTTGCAAGATATGCCGATTCAGATTGAGCAGAAAGTACAGTGGACCAAAAGAACACATCTAGTTGATGTTCTACCATGAAGTTTTCCATGGTTTCCTGATGCAGTAGGAAACAAAACTTTGTGGCCTTGATTACCACAGAGGAAAAGTATATAAGCATCGAGTGTATGAAGCAATGTGGCTTCACAAAATTATGACATATTTACTTGACCATGAGATGGAACCTATGATGATGACCAAGAGCAATGAGTAAATCTCCCTTAAAATCCAGTGTTTCCTGATGGATCAAAATACGATGAGACGAAATATACTTATTTGAGAGATATGATGCAGAGGAAAATCGTACACATATAGTACCTTCCTACACATGAGCATATTGCAGATATCTTCACCAAATTAACTTTGTGAAGAATGGATCCCTAGTTGAGAGGCAGTGCCGATAATTCCAGCCAAGACAAAATTCAAAATACATCCTTGTGAGACTTGGCATGATAAAGAATGCCTCCCTAGCTGAGAGGAAGTTTTGATGAATGCAACTATGTGATACATACTCCAACTTACAAACCTATGAGGTGTGGATCATTGAAGCTATGCGAAGCCTTTCTCTCAGCTTACAAACCTGAGAGAAATCCCTTAAGAAGGATTCGTGGTTCCTTCTTGGGGTAGAGCTAGGAACGTAGAGATGACCTCCTCCATGAAGAGAGAGAAGAAATCCAAATGATTATCCAATAGGAAAAATGATCTGATGAGTTGGACGTACATGTGGCTGAGCACAAGGTGAACTCGTGAAATCCAAAAAGTGCTGGGCACATCATCATGTGAATAGAAATGAAGATGATGTGATAGCCTCCTCTGAGCAGCAGAGTTGACGAGAAAAATCCAGATGAATCTCCTGTGTGAGGCAGTGGGAATAAAGATCTGTAGAGTGGACGTGCCTGTGGATGAGCACAAGTGAATGTATGTAGATCTAGTTCTTTTGTGTAATGCAGTGAGAGAGAGCTATGAAATCCCTATGGATGTGCCTCTAGTGGGTGTATCCGATCCTTTGCTATATGTTGTTCAAGAGTTAGACCTGCCTGTAAACCTAATTGTTATACGAAGGATACAGGTTGGCCCCACCTTAATGTGATTAATAAAATGTAAAAGATAATTAATATTGTTAATAATAATAATAATAATAAATTATAAAGTGACTTAGAGAGGTCGGCCCTGTTGAGCCAATAGATTCCTTGGTTGATTGGTCAAGTCTAATATAGGTAAGGCATGATTCCCCATTGTGGAAATATATCTTCCTTGTGAGTTTGGAAATTTTAGCAAGTACATCTACTTGGAAAAAGGTGCACACCTCTTTTGGGTGCTAGAGTTATAGGGTTTGAAGCACCCTCTTGTGTGCTATGGTTTATCTTGGTGGAGGTCTTTCTCTTAAAGAATATAGCAAAGGATTTGGCTGGGTTTTCTTCCCTTGTTGAGAAGGGTTTCCCAACATACTTCTTGTGTTCTTGTGCATGGTGTTTCTTCTTGTGATCTTGGTTGCTGCAACATTATTGTTTATGGTTAAGTGAAATGCTAAAATGGAATGAACTTCATGCTTAACATAGCTTATGAAAAATCAACAAATACAACCCTCTCTAACCCCCTTCAAGAGCTCCCTCCTCCATTAAATAGAAAATAACATCCAAAATATTCTTAGGAGGTCACAACCCATCTCTTTCATTGGAATTTAGGCCTTGGAGATAAGTGGCAACAATCAAAGAGACAAAAGTCCAACAAACTGCTAAATTTTAGGAAGTTGTTAGAAGTTATTAATAAATCTGTTGCCAACTCACTACATGAGGTTTTAATGGAGCTAAATATTAGGTGCAAGTGTCCTTTAGCATATAAATCATCTTTTAGAAGTCATTGAAACCCTCCTTGACAGCTGGAAGCCCTCCCACAACTCGGATTTATCAAACCGTTAGAGTTTGCAACACCTTTGACAACATGCGCTACGAACTTTCTTGTAGGTGATGATTTCAACTTTTCTCTCAAACTACGAAGTGGGTCAGGATAATATTTTGCAGCAAGTCAATGGTAATATGGTGCTTCTCCACTCCAAATTTAAGAAGAACCCAGATTGTGATTTGAAAGTTATGATGAAAAAAATAGAGAAAACTGCTACATGAAATTAGTTTGCAACACCAATTCGCAACACAGATTTGGCAGTGGATAATGCTATTGTTTGCAAGAGGAAACTGTAATATGACCTTGTGGGATAACAATATTGAAAATTTCCAAGGTTTAGGACACCAATGCCGTGGGTTTTAATGTTGTAGAGAGTTGGAAGCACATAGATCATTTAATAGTTTGCAATGCAGGAACAATATACAACAATTTTACATTTTCAATCGACCATTTGAGGAGCATGCAATCGCCAAATGAGGACCTGGTGTATCTGAACTTGGGCTGGTGTCTCATGAACTTGAGTAGGACTTAGGTGGAAACATCCAATCCTTTTCATCTACTATAGCCAGTTCACAGTGACAATTTTCAAACTCTAGTAGCACGCTCCATTCAAACTGTTAGAGTTGTTCCTTGACACAATCTTGAAAATCATAATGAATTGAATGAGATGAATACAATGAGATCTCCCCTTTGAGACAAGACATATGATGATGAACAATATCATGACACCAAGACTCTTACATGGAATAAGGTCATAATTTTTTGACTCTTGAACATTTCATGTGCTAAGACCTCGCATTTATCAAAGGAGAAGAGGGTTGTCCTCTGAAGCTACCCCTATTTCTGAAATAGGAAGGAGGAAAATGGTCTTATCAACACAAAAAAGTTCTCTTGGGTGAACCTTATTTGATTCTACCAGTTGATCTTTATCACCCATACCTATCACTTTCAACATGACATCTGCGCGTAGTGGTAGTGGCAGCAAAGGCCCCTCCTCCTCACAACCTTATGCTTCATTAGTAATTGGTAGTATCTATAGTTATCAAGTCCCTATTCAATTCACTACCAATCTTGCTAAAGTCATAAATAAATATGGAATTTTCCAATTTGTGAAAGATGCTACAACCACCCCATGACACATATCTTCTCCCTTGAATCTTGCACAACCCACTGACCCATTACCAAAATTCATGGATCTTTTTCCTAGGTTCTCGGGAAATGGTACCATTACTACAAATGAACACCTGGTAGCATTTTCTAATTCTTGTCATAACACATGGGCTAACAATAACAATACTTGCATGTGTTTATTTGTCAACTCCCTCGAAGGGAAATCTGCAACATATTTTTTTGACCTCCCTCCCAAAATCCTTTCCACTTGGGAAGAATTGGTTTATTGGTTCAAGTCCACTTATGGATAGATGAAGAGTCCAACTGAGAAGTTAAGGGAATACAACAATATTTCCTATAAGGATGTTGAAAACATTAAATATTTTAACCTTCTCTTCACCAAATTATATAATCAAATCCCCAAAAATACGTCCTCAAAATCAGAGTGCTTTCATGCATTATTATAATGCATTACCTTCCCCTTAACGTCATAGACTTAAAGAGAAGGCTATTGACAATCTCGATTTTTCCCTTCAGGCTTGCCTAGAGTACGAAGATAAAACTGAATGAACGGGTCTCCCTAAGGGATACTTGGTCAAACAAACATACATGTCTTCCCTCCTACAACTCATGCAAGATATGAATAGTAGGATGATAGCCTACGAACAAAAAATAAATTTCTCTTCCTCTTCCCCTTCCCATGGGGCTTCTTCTTGTTCCTTAGTGAATTTTAGGAATACTTATGAAAACACTTTTCAACCAAAGGCCATAATGGCTCTCAATTGGTGTAACCTCTCCAAAGAAAAACACGAGGAGAGTGCTTGTGAAGTTAAGAGAAATGTTAGAGATAAGATATTTGGCAAAAGACTCGATACCAAAATCATTGTTTTAGATTGGGTTGAACTAGAATATGTTATGGTAATCAATACTAGGAAAAATTCTTACACTGCCAAGGGGAAATATGACCTTCTCCGCACTTCTTCCACCCCAAGATCATGGTGAAATATTGTAACTGTGAAGTATATTCTACTATTATTGAGTTATTATCTTATAGATCAAATCCCCTATTGTGAATTGATCATGTCGGGCTTAATATTAGACCAAATCCCCTTTTGTGGATTGGTCAAAACCTAATTATATGCTTCTTATTAAGAAGTCGCCCCCCAAGCCTAATTAAAGTGGTTTTAGCCACTAAGTGAAGAAGTCAACTCTGCTTGATGAAGAGACACCTCCCTAGTGCCTGCCAGGCAGTATAAATAAGAGAGGCTAGCGCCTCATTAGCACACTCACTGAAGTCACTCAACAAGTGCGCAAGTTTGGAGATAGCTACAATTGGGAGAAGAAGGAAGAGAGAGGCACATTGCTCAGTCTTAATTATTCTCTAGTGTTTGGTCTTTTATCTTGGCATTGTATTAGCAATCTATATTAAGGAATTTTTTGCTGGGTTTTCTCTCCCATGAGGGTTTCCCAGGATAAATGTTGTGTATCTTGTGATTGTGTTTCTCTCAACGATCCTACCTACTCTATTGTTATCTAGTAAATTGAAAAGAAACTTAATAGTTGCTCTAAAAATTAGCATGGTTTCAGAGCTAAGTTGAAGAGAGCACCTTTGAATGGATAAGAAAAAATGTCACTGTTGTCGTACAAGAAAATTAGGGCTTTTTGTTCAAGAGGAATGTCAACCTAAAAAACACCTAGGGAAGTGTTCCCTAGCCCAATGAACTTATTGGAATCATGAGTGCAGCTTTTATGTGGCCAAAAACTTCGGGAAGTGAAACCCTAGTTTTTGGTTGGTACCAGAAAACCATAAAACTAGAACCAATACCATAAGTACCAGTCCAAAATTGCGCATTCTCTGTTTTAAACGAAAAAAATTGGATTTTCAGAAAACAGATAGCACTAGGCTACTCACCTCAGCCAAGCACACCTCCTCATAAGTTCATATTTAATTTCTGAGCACTTTCAATTTTTGGTCATTTTCCCAGCTTCAGGTCAAGATATCTACAAGAACCAAGCTTGTTGACAAGTTAGAAGGTGTGGATAACTTCTATTCCTAGAGGTATAATATTTCACTCATTCTTGAAGAGAACGACCTTGCAAGATTCATCAAGGAAAATGTACCAGAACCTGCAGATGCTACAACTAAAGAAAAGTACCAGAAGGATATGGTAATGGCCAAAAGTATCATTCCAGACTCTATTACAGATCAATTGATCTCTCAAGTGGCATCTAAGAATACTCCAAAAGAAATGTTTGATTCCCTAACCAGAATGTATGAAGGAAGGAATATCAACCGAAAGATGAATTTGAGAAACCAACTCAAGAAGACAAAGATGCAGAAAGGAGAAACCGTTCATGACAATTTCTCTAGGGTTTCTCAATTCATGGAACAACTAGAAGAAATTGGAGACAACTTGGATGAATATGAACTCATATTTATAGCTCTTAATGGTCTCAGAAGACCTTGGGATGCATTCATCCAAACTATTTGTGCTAGAAAAGAAAAACTACAATTTGACAGTTCGTGGGAAGAATGTGTTCAAGAAGAAGCAAGAGTAGCTAACTGAAAAGTAGTACTATTAAGGGATGAAGATCAAGCCTTAGATGATCATGTTAAAGGAGGAAAGAGAAGGTCTCACTTCAAGAAGGAGACCCACCTACATAAGGATTCTCACTCCCGAAATAGATTCATCCATAAAGAATCTCACCCTCCAAGGAGATTCTAGAAGTTTCAAAAAGGTCAAAGAAGAGAAATTTCTCATCTTATCAATGTTACCATTGTGACAAGATGGTACATATTGCTAGGAATTGTCTAGCTAGAAGAGAAGAATACAATAAGAGAAATAACAAAAGACACCATGCCCATGCAGTTGAAGATGATGAGCCACCCACAAAGATGATTAAAGAAAATATTGAAGACTATGTCTCAATCTCTGCCTTATGAGGATCAATGTCACCTGGTGAGGATACTTGGATCATATATAGTGGTGCTTCCAAGCTCATGACAGGTCAGAGATACATTATCTCTACCCTTACAGAAAGGAACTTTCCTCAGAAAGTTTCACTTGGAGATGATTACCAGTACCCTATCAAAGGAGTGGGAGAGTCCAATTACAAACTTGATTCAGGGACCCCAATGGAGATGAAGGATGTACTATATGTACCAGGTTTGACGAAGAATTTTCTTACTATCTCAACTTGAGATAAGAAAAGCTTCAGGGTTTCATTCATAGATGGTGAAGTCCTTATGTGGCCCAAAGGAAAAGCCATATAAGATGCAACCTTGACTCACTCCACTGAGAGCCCATGTGAACTTTGGCATAGAAGACTAGCTCAAATCAACTACAAGGCCTTACCATATGTGAGCAAGGAAGTTACTGGTCTACCAGATTTCAAGGTTGACCATGAAGGTGTGTGCAAGCGATGTGCACAAGGAAAGAACATACAAAAACTTTTCCCGAAGAGCGAAAACAAAGAAGAAGGAGTCTTGGAGCTCATCCACTCATATGTATGTGGCTCAATGCCATCAACCTCTCATTGTGGGTATGTATACTACGCTCCATTTATTGATGACTATTCTCACAAGACTTGGGTTTACTTCTTGAAATCAAAAGATGAAGTGTTTGGAAAATTCAAGGAATTCAAAGCCTTGATAGAGAATGTCTCTGAAAGAAATATCAAGATACTCAGTTCAGATAATGGAGGAGAATACACCTCAAAAAAGTTTGTAAGATTTTGGAGAAGTCAGAATTAAGAGGGAGTTGACCACTCCCTAAATCCTCAACAAAATGGTGTAGAAGAAAGAAAGAACATAACTATAATGGAAGCAGTGAAGACTATGATCCATGATCAAGATCTTCCAAAGCACTTATGGCCAGAAACAACAAGAATAACAATGTATGTACAAAATAGATTATCCCATAGTGCACTTGGGTTGAAAACCCCTGAAGAAATGTTCTCCGGAAAGAAGCCATAAGTAAACCATCTCAAGATATTTGGCTGTCCAGGGTTTGTACATATTCCAGAAGAGAAGAGAACCAAGATGGACCCTTCAAGAAAGCAAGGAATAATTTTTGGATACTGTGAGGTCTCAAAGGCCTTCAAAATTTATATACCAGGTTACCATCATATTGAGATCAACATAGATGTGACCTTTGATGAAGATGCAACACTCAAGAAATCAAGGAGATTCCAGCTTGAAGAAGTATATGAAGAAGAACCTGTAGCTCCTAGAGTTGTAGAACTAGTGAGGGAAGTCATAGTTTAACCTGATGATGAGATTCAAGAAGATCATGATATGATAGAATCTCAAGAACCTCCCCAAATGATGATCTCTCAAAAGAGAAAGCCAAACTAGACGATGTAACTTATTCAAGATGGAGAGAAGTATGGTGCCTCAGAAGGAACCATGAGACAAGCTAAGAAAACTAATCCATTCTCTAGTTATATGGATTTGATGTGTGATCTCATAGAGAAGGAGCCTACTTGATTTGAAGAAGCCATTCAGAATAAAGAATGGGAAGACGCCATGACAAAAGAATACCAATCAATTATAAAGAATGATGTATGGGAAATAGTTCCTAGACCAAAGATAAAATATGTGGTATCTTCCAAATGGTTATACAAGATAAAACATGTTGCTGATGAAAGGATTGAAAAATATAAAGCAAGGTTTGAAGATCATGGATTTTCTCAAAAGGAAGGCATTGATTAGGAAGAGACGTTTTCTCTTGTAGCAAGATACACTTCTATCAGAACCATCGTATCCCTTGTAGCTAAGATGAAGTGAAAGTTACACCAGATAGATGTGAAAAGAACCTTCTTAAATGGTGTCATTGAAGAATAAGTGTATACAGAACAACCTCAAGGGTTTGAAGTTGAAGATAAAAGAAATCATCTCTAAAGGTTGAAGAAATCTCTATACGGATTGAAGAAAACTCTTAGAGCTTGGTGTGGCAAAAATGACAGTTTCCTGACGAGATTGGGATTTACCAAGGGTAAAGCTGATTCAAACCTTTACTTCAAGGTTATGAATGATGAGCCAGTTATATTGTTATTGTATATGGATGAATTATTGTTAACTGGAGAAGAAAGTCTCATCACTGTTAAATTAAATATTAGTTTATAATGGTCAATTAGAAGTTAGACTTAGGCATTAATAAAGTCAAAGTGACTTTAGGTTAATTTATTTTCTTTTAGGTTAGATATTTTCTTTTAGGTTATATTTTCACTTTATCCCACATTCATAAAGTGGTTTGAATCTACTTGATTGTAACCTATATAAGAAAGTTATTTTCTCTCTTATTTAATGATATTGAATAAAGACACATAACCTTATTCAAGTTATCTTGGTTTATGTGTGTGCTCGATTTCCGTTACATGGTATTAGAGTAGGGTTAGGGCCACGGAGTTTGGGAGCGCATGAAGACCTAGGGACTGTTGTCGGTAGTGACAGATCGAGGGATTGCTAGCATAGCACACTCAAGGAGCCGAAAGGGTTTCAGATCAGCTGAAGCTGGGTTCATTTGATTTTTCTGTTTTAAAAGCCAGGTTCGAATTTTTTTTGGGTTTTTTTCGGAAAAAATTGCGGCTTTAAAGCCTGTTTCATGGAATCAAATTCGAATTTTTTTTAAGGGTTTCGGGGCTGAATTTTTTTTGGGTTGGATTTTTTAAAAATTAGAATTAGCCGTACATTGTACGGAATTGATTTTAGCAGCAACAATCATCGATTTCTGAAGATCAAACTGCACAGAAAATTCCGTACGGATTTTTACACAACAACCTTTTTTTTGTCGTATGACAATTTAATTATGGATCTCAGAAATTTAATTGAGATGTATGAATTAATTCATCTGTACATAATTGATTTGCATCATACGGAAAATTTAATTCAACAGCCAGACCGTACGGATCAGCCGTACAGTCCGTACGAACTGCCATTTTTTTTTGCTAATCTCTACAATTTATGAGTTTTAACTGAAATTTCGCTCATTTTTTGTCAATTTGGACGGTTTGGAGAACAAATTGGCCTGTTCTTACCCAGATTGGTGCCCAACTTCGAATATTTGGTGTTTTTTACTACTAATTTCTTGATTTTTTTAGCAGATTTGAGGAGAAATTGGTTGATTTGGAGCTGGTTGAGGGCAGATTGCAGGTATTTTGCCATTATTTATCTGCTAAGTTCAGTATTTTACGATCATATATGTCTACATTGACCAACATCATGTTGGAAGGAAACCATAAGTTATTTGGGAAGAACTATAATACCTGGAAGCAACACATGTTGGCCATTTTTGCATATCGGTGCCTGTCAGATGTTGTTCTGGGCACAAGTCCTCATCCCACGGTTGCAGGTAAAGACCAAGAAAAGTTTGATGGCCAAGACAGAGAGGCCATGATGTTGATCAAATTGTCCATGAAAGATGAGATTCTACCTGGGGTTCAGAATGGGAAGACTGCTACAACGATCTGGAAATAGTTGAAAGAGACTCATGAGATTTTAGATAAGGGTCGAGCATTCTTTTTAAAGAATATGTTGTTCTCAATCAAGATGAGTGAGGGTGAATCTTTCCAAGAGAACTTACTCAAGATCAAGGACATCCAGGAGCAGTTGGAGGCCATTGGTCGGAAGATGACAGAAGAGGACATGGTGGTGTTCACACTGAACAACTTGCCAGGGACCTACGAGCACTTCATTGAGACCCTGAACATCACAGATACAGACGTTGACCTGAAGTTTGGAGAGATATACAATAAGCTCTTGCAACATTATAGGTGGAAGAAACAGTTTGGGAGAAACAATGAGATAGAGGGTTCATAACAGGTCTTTGCAGCTAAAGCTAAAGGCAAAGGCAAATGGACAAGGAAACCTGGTCCAGGCAATGGTGAGGATGCCACCAAAAGCCTGAAGACCATCACTTGTCATCACTGTGGAAAGATTGGCCATATGAAGAAGCACTGCAGAAAGTGGTTGGCAGATCAAAAGCACAACCAGGGAGGGTCTCAGCAGAAGGCCCATGTCGCAGAGCATACGAAGGAGAAGGAGGCAGCCTTCTATGCCTTTATGGCCTATACACAAGAAAACTAGTCCAAGTCATGTTCTTGGTTTGTTGATTTAGGTGCATCTAGACATTTCACCAATCAGAAAGATTGGTTCAAAGAGTTTACACCTAGTCCATCCAAATACTTGGTGATCTTCGATGGAGGCGAGGAGTATACTATAGTCGGTAAGGGGAATGTTTAGATTTCCTTCAGAGGAAAGATGCTTATGTTTTTCAACGTCCACTATGTGCCAGGTATGGAGCTTAATATGCTCTCATTTAGTCAGATTATGAGGCACTCTCCTCACTTGAATTTCAACTTTAGCAATCACAAGTGCTATATCATTGACAAGAATACCAAGAAGATCGTTTCTCTTGGTGTGGAGGACCATGGTCTGTTCAGATTGGTGGATATTGGCCAGGGCAGAGAGAATGCACTGGCAATGAAGAGTGCATCAGACATCTGCACACTATGGCATTAGAGGTATGGGAACCTCAATTTTACCTACCTCTCTCAGTTGGCACGAGAGAAACTAGTGGATGGACTTCCAGACATTCAGTAGAAGATGCAGGGAGTTTGTGGAGCTTGCCAGGCAGGGAAGAAACACCGAGCACCATTTGATGAAGGACAAGCTTGGAGAGTGTAGAGGGTCCTTCATCCGGTTCATGCAGATGTATGTGGACCAATGAACACAACATCAATCACCAGTGCCAAGTATTTCCTTCTGTTTGTTCATGATTTCAGTAGGAAAATGTGGGTGTATTTTTTGAAGTTGAAGTCTGACGTGTTTAAATAATTTCAAAAGTTTAAAGCATTAGTCAAGAATGAGTCAGGTTTTCATATTACCTCTCTTAGATATGATAATGGTGGATAATTCTTCTCCAAAGAATTCAATAATTTTTGTGCTAAACATGGGATCAAGATACAATACACCACACCCTATACTCCACAGCAAAATGGGGTGGTTGAAAGGCGAAACCGCACTATCACAGAGATGTCCATATGTATGTTGCATAATAGGTGTGTTCTTAACAGGTTTTGGGCAGAAGCAGTGTTCACGGTAGTGTACTTGCTGAATAGATCTCCCATGATGGTGGTAAAGAAGAAGACTCCTAAGGAAGCATGGTCTAGAAGAAAGCCCAAAGTAAGTCACTTGAAGGTATTTGGTTCTACTACTTACACTTGGATTCCAGCTGCGAAACGAACCAAGTTAGCTCCAAAGAGTAAGAAGATGATGCTTACAGGGTACAACGACACCCATAAATCTTACAGATTAGTTGATGTTGACGCTGATAAGGTGAGATTTAGCAGAGATGTTTTTATTGATGAGGAGGTTGGGCCCTTCCATACTCCTCCCGCATTCAAAGTTACTGAGCAACCAAAAGTCATTGAATATTCAGGTGTCAAGCTTCCGATAGCTCCACTTGAAGGGGGGAAATATTATGAGCATGATGATGAGGAGTCAGAGCAGGATGAGTCTCCTAGTTCAGTTAGATCAATACATTTTGAAGAAGGAAGCCCAAGTCATGGTGGAAATACTAACTTGGCATCCAGATATTCCAAAGACCCAAGTGGTGGCACAACACCATTGGAGATGTTTGGATAAGAGAGATGATCGAGGGAATATCATCACGATGTAAGAGTAAACAACATACTGGCACAATCAACTTTTCTCTTATGGCCAATATTCAGGAGATCTATGAGCCTCAGGTATTCAAGGAAGAAAAAGGAAGACCTAAATGGGAAAAGGCCATGGAGGCCGAACATGAAAGTTTGATGAAAAATCAGACTTGGGATCTCACAATTTTTCCATCAGGGAAGAAACACATTGGCTGAAAATGGGTGTACAAGGTCAAGTACAAGGAAGATGGTACACTTGAAAAGTACAAAGCACAGTTAGTTGCAAAAGGATTCTCTCAGCGAGAAGGCATTGACTATGAGGAGAATTTTTCTCCTACAACGAAGATGAGCACTATTCGTCTTGTTCTAGCCATGGAAGCACAACAAGGTTGGAAGGTCCACCAAATGGACATGAAAAGTGCCTTCCTCAATGGAGATTTGAAAGAAGTGGTATACATGTGCCAACCAGAGGGGTTTCAGGTTGCAGGGAAGGAGCATCTAGTTTGCAGACTAAAGAAGGCTCTATATGGTCTGAAACATGCACCAAGGGCATGGTACATCAATATTGACAGGTATTTGGTTCAGCAGGGGTTCCAGCGGAGTCCTTTAGATTCCAACTTATATGTCAAAAGAGTTGGTAATGAAATCATTCTTCTGGTTGTTTATGTGGATGATATCATTATTACAGGTAGTGAGGAAGATGCAATTACATGGATCAAATCCAACATGAGCAGAGAATTTGGCATGACATATCTAGGCCTCCTACACTATTATCTGGGAGTAGAAGTTTGGCAAACAGGGAGCAACATTTTTGTCTCACAAGAAAAGTATGCTAGGATTTTGCTGGATAAGTTCAGGATGGAGGATTGAAAAATCTCCCCTACACCTATGGAGAAAGGGCTGAAAATTTTAGCCAAGACTGTCTCAAAGGCATTCAGTGAGTCACTATACAGATAGCTAGTGGGAAAATTGATATATCTTACAACCACTAGACCTGATCTAAGTTTTGCTGTGAGCTTCATTTCCAAATTTATGACAGCGCTGAAAGTAGAGCACTGGACAACAATGAAGCGAGTGATGAGATATGTGAAAGGGACACTTGAATTTGGTATTCTGTACAACAGAAGCAAAGACCCGAGGTTGTGTGGGTATATAGATTCAGATTGGGCAGGTTTTGTTGATGACGAAAAATCCACTTTGGGATATGTCTTTAGCCTTGGCATAGGTGCAGTCACATGGAACAACAAGAAACAACATGCATTCGCCCTTTCATCGACATAAGAAAATTATCGAGGAGCATTGAAAGGTGCATGCGAGGTAGTTTGGCTCAGGAGGATGTTATCAGATATGCAGATGCAACAGTGAGAGCCTACACCCTTGTTCTGTGAAAATCAAGGGGTAATGAAACTTGCCAAGAATCTAGTATCCCACGAGCATACCAAAGATGTTGATACACACTGTCACTTCATCATACAACTTGTAGAAGATGGAACTATTGAGCTACAATATTGTCCTACAGAGGATCAAACTGTAGACATTTTCACCAAGTCTTTGGGTCCTAAAAAGCATATAAATTTCGGAAGAAACTTGGTGTAGTCAGTAGATTTACCATTAATGGAGGGTGTTAAATTAAATATTAGTTTATAATGGTCAATTAGAAGTTAGACTTAGGCATTAATAAATTCAAAGTGACTTTAGGTTAATTTATTTGCTTTTAGGTCAGATATTTTCTTTTAGGTTATATTTTCACTTTATCCCACATTCATAAAGTGGTTTGACTCTACTTGATTGTAACCTATATAAGAAAGATATTTGCTCTCTTATTTAATGAGATTGAATAAAGACATATAACCTTATTCAATTTATCTTGGTTTCTGTGTGTGCTTAATTTTTGTTACAATCACTGATTGTAAGAAGAAGCTCGCTACAAAATTTTAGATGAAAGACTGAGACCTAATGCATTATTTCTTATATCTTGAGGTTTGGAAGAGCCCAGAGAAGATATTCCTTAACTAAGGGAAGTATGCAATTGAAATGTTGAAGAGATTCAATATGTTGGAGTGTCAATCCATGAACACACCCATGGAAACAAAGTTGAAATTCCTGGTTGATACTTCGTCAGAATTGGTTGATGCTACACTGTACAGATAGATCATTGGATCATTGATGTATTTGACAAATACCAGGACAAATATATGTTTTGCTGTGAACACCTTGAGTCAGTATTTGGTATAGCCCGAACGTGTTCACCTTGTTGCTGCAAAACATGTGATGAGATACCTTAAGGGTACATTGGAATTTGGTCTCTGTTATAATGTAGATCATGACATCAAATTGATTGGTTATATCGATTCATATTGGGTTGGAAGTGTTTCTAATAGAAAGATCACTTCAATATGTTGTTTCATTTTGGGTTCAACCATGACTTCATGGAAGAATAAGAAGCAATCCAATATTGCTCTCAGCACGACAAAAGAGGAATACATTGCTGCATGTTCCACCGGTTGTGAAGCCATATGGCTTCAGAAGTTGTTGACATGTCTATTTGATCTGGATATGGAATCAACCGTGATTCTTTGTGATAAACATAGTTGCATAAAGATGATGGAGAACCTGTTGAACACTCAACACACCCTAAAAGCCTTATCAAATTTTGTCACTTTTTGGGTACCACTTGTTTTCTTCATTTGTCTGACTCGATTTCATTGTGGGAAATGGTTTGTCTTTGTTTGTTTTCATGTCTCTTATCACCTAGTCATGTTTGTTTGAACTTGTGAAGACTCATGTCTAAAGGGCCTTAACACCCGAATTAAGAATCAATAGCTAAACACTGCACCTAACGTGCTTAGATTCAACGTCAGAAAGAATTCAAGTGAGTAAAGGAACCACACAAAAACAATTATCGCCGATATGGTTTCGATGTGGGGTTCTACTTGGTAAAGGGTAATTCTCAATCCAAACAAGAAGGGCTGAGACAACTTGAATTCAGGTTCCTGACAGGCCGATTCCGCAAGCACAACCCTAAAGGTCTAGTCCTCCAACATGCTTCACAAGTATCATCCTACTGGCCATACGCTCATGATAAGTTTGAGGATGAAATATTCATAGAGAGTACCCAGGATTGGGATGAGGTGGTGCAGAGTATGGCCAAACCAAACATGACCAGGTTCAAGGCCATGAGTGTGGACGAATAGGTGGAAACGATAGAGTGGTCAGCTCAAGAGGCCCTCAGAGCCATGGAAGAAATTACAGTGGTAGAGACAATAGAGGCACAAAGAAGGGGGTTTTTATTGAATTCAGAGGCACAAACAAGGGGAATTTTGGTTATGGCAGAAGCACAGAGAGTCATTGATCAGTTTCAAAATGACCCATATCTCACAGAGATGATGAGGGTTCCCGTGGACAACCCAATCACAAGAAGGAGAGATCCAAGTGGCTTAGAGCCGTTACAACTTGAAGGAATCATCGAGCCAGAAAAACCTGAAATTACAACACCACAGATCGGATCACCATGTGGGATTTCAACCCAGCCTGAGATATCAAGGACACCAGGGAGGACTAGCGTACTAAACCCCTTGTATGATTTAATAAATATCTATGATGATGAGGAGAGTTCAGAGGTTTCCCTGGTGACTCTAGTGAAAATCACAGAGGAGAAAGAACCTGAGAAAGCATCCACCCCAAGTCCCAATGCCCCAAGTTAGAGCATTCCATAGAAATAACATGAGGTAGAAAGTTCCTTGAATGTTGATCCATTCGACATATCGGGAACCCCAATGAACAACTCGAGGTATGAGATAGGATTGAATGAACAAGGGGAAGATATTTCACAACAGGAAATCGACATCTTGACTGCCAATTACCGTGTAAGTACAAAATCTACCCCTGATTCCTCAATTTTGGCCAGTACGTTACCCCCCGATGAGAAACAACCAGAGGCCGAGCCTTCAGGATGTGCATAAGAGGTTTAGGAACCCAGTCTTGAACATATATACACCGTTAGAATCCTGGGAACCACTCTCACTTGGGGAGAGAAACAAATCCCCGAACCTGTGGATGAGGTCGCATATATACAAGAAATATCCTACGATCGAAAGAGGAAACCCATCATGAAGAAAACCACCAATAAAAGGAGGCTTACTTTGGGCAATTCCATCCTCATCACCACATAGGAGAAATTGATCAATAGAGAGCATGCCAAGATGTTTGAGATTATCGATGCAGGAATGGAAATCACACATGCCACCCTGGATAGAGCAAGGAAAGATGAAGAGGAACTGGCCATTGCGCTAAAGGAGTTGGAGCATCTGAGCCATTTGGCGAAATACTATCAGAACTCCACACAGGCCACAATATTTTTGAGAAGTGAATTCCAAGATGCCTACAACAAATTCATGAGTGAGCAACACCTTTTCACTGCAAGGATAGATGACTTCCAAGAAGATACCCTTATGGCGCTAATGACATGCAAAGATATGGAAAGATGGTATGAGAAGGCCCACCAAGCGGTGGAAAGGATTGATTACATCAACGCGGTTCAAAAGGGCCGAGACGCCAAAGAGCATGACATTCAGGTGCTAAGGGACATCAACATCGACCTTATAAGGAAGTCGATCGAATACTGGGTGAATATGGCCCAATAACCTCAGTGGGAGATTCAAGAGAAATGGGCTGATTGCAAAAGAAGATGGACCAAGATCAATTGGGCAATGAGAGACATCGGTCTCCCATAATTCGGCTCACCCGAGGACTTTGTCGACTTGCATGACATAGTAAAATAACATGTAGAACAAGACTCATCGTGGACGGTAGAGATAGAAAAGGTAGAAAACATGGTTCCAGGTCAAGTACAATAGTTCATGGAGCACCCGATCAAGGCTGAGACAATATTAAAATAGTTATGTGTTAAAGTAGTCAAGTATTGGGCATGGGCAGTGGAGATAAAGTATCCTTTCGGCCCCGATGAACCAACATAGATTCCCGTATGCCAACACATGCGAGGAACTTTTCGTCAAATGGTCAGAGTATGAGAAGATTCATCCACTTAAGTGAGACCATTTGATGACTCTTAGAAGAGGGAGAGATGAAAGCACCACGCGACGATGTTTTTTTTACTTATCTTTCACTTTTGATAGTTATTTTTAGTTAATAATTTTTTATAAATAAGAGGATCAACCTGTTAGAAGAGGTCAATGGTTTTGGCAAAGACCGTCAGCTTTGGAATTATAAAGAACTATTTCAGAACTAACTTAATTGAGAAGTCTTGTTTAGGACCAGAGACAAGTTTTTGTTTTACATCAAAGATGCGTGTGATTGGATCATAAGGAGGAATTACTTCTGACTTTATCTCATGAATGGATGCTGTAATGAGTGAGAGTTTCTGAATCTATTGATAAGTTAGTTGATTCAATATTTTTTTATAGTTCTTATCTCTAATGATGGAAAATAAATCGTTGTGTTAATGTGTGATTAGTGATTAGAGCTAAGGAAACTAATTTTCTTGCCATCATTTTATTGCATGTATGTTTTCTTTTGCTAATTGTATCTCAGTCAATAATTGAAATATCAACAAGTTGGTGTATTAGTACTAGGTTTGTCGTAGGTGTAAAAATATTTGTCTGCATGCTTGAGCATGCAGGTTATCCTAAGTTCAACCTTCTCTAGTGGTTATGTTTTCCCCCTTTTCTTTTACCCAACTGGTTTATACCAACACCTATCTTTTATCATACCCTCCTATAAGAGAAAATACAAAAAGAGAACATTCAAACTGAATGAGGAGTTTTCACGAGAAGATATCCTATAAATCACTACGTAAAACCCATCGATTAATTGGCCAGATCGCAAAATCTGGAGAACCATTATACTATCAAATGTTGCAGAGTCTAATTGGGCCTCGATGGTTCATTTGGTCCTACTGTTGAGTTAAATGGATTTAAGGCCTCTCAATAGAACACTGTGTTCCATGACAAGTCAAAGCACATAGAAATACAATATCATTACATTCTTGATATTTTGTAGAGGGGAGCCATATAGCTCCAATATGTTGGCACGGATGAGCAGGCTGCAGATGTGTTGACCAAGCGTCTGTCTCGGGTAAAGTTTGAGCACTTTTGAGAAAAGATTGGTATAGTTTGAAACGAACTCCTTGGAATGGGGGAGTGATGATGATGATACTATGGTATCCTGACAAACAACGAGTAGCTTAGATAGGATTTTATATCCTAGGGGACTGATCATCCCTGGAGATATCCTGAAGGTTTGGTAAGGACGATCTGTTAGAGTACCTATGCATGCATATGCTAGCTATGGTCAGTAGTGGTAGCTCCATTAGGATTTTTATAATCCTATGGAATCTTTTGATTCCTAGGAATATCTTGAAGGTCTGGTAAGGATGGTCTGCCAGAGTACCACGTGGTAGCTCTGTTAGGATTTTATATGGTAGGGAATCTTATGATTCCTGGGAATATCCCTAGGGATTGTCAGAGTACCACAAAATGTTGTTGATACATCTGCCTCAATATATTTCCCCATGATGATGATGATGATGATGTTACTCCAGCCTTCGTGCTATGATGATGTTGTTGTTGTTGATGATGTATCAACCTCACGTTGATTATGATGTTAGTTCAACCTTGTGCGGATGATGTTGTTGTTCTTGATGTTGTATCAGTCTCGTGTTGTTATTGATGATGATGATGCATTAGTGTTCTACTAATTGATGTTGATGCAGATGATGATGATGATGCCATTCCATCTCCATGCTATGGATGATGATGAGAAAAACTTCATATGATTTATAGATATGCCAATTAGTGTTCAAGATGAAGATGATGTTGCTATCCTCTCTCTTCGATGATGTTGTATTGTAGAATACCTTCTTGTTAAGGGGGAGTGTTGAAATATTGTAACTGTGAAGTATATTCTACTATTATTGAGTTATTATCTTATAGATCAAATCCCCTTTTGTGGATTGATCATGTCAGGCTTTGTATTATACCAAATCCCCTTTTTTGGATTGGTCAAACCCTAATTATATGTTGCTTATTAAGAAGTCGTCCCGCAGGCCTAATTAAAGTGGTTTTAACCACTAAGTGAAGAAGTCGGCCCTTCTTGATGAAGAGACACCTCCCTAGCGCTTGCCAGCCAGTATAAATAAGAGAGGCTAACGCCTCATTAGCACATTCACTCAAGTCACTCAACAAGTGAGAAAGTTTGGAGATATCCTCAATTGGGAGAAGAAGGAAGAGAGAGGCGCATTGCTTAGTCTTGATTATTCTCTAGTGTTTGGTCTTGTATCTTGGCATTGCATTGAAAATCTATATTAAGGAATTTTTTGCTGGGTTTTCTCTTCCATGAGGGTTTCACAGGATAAATGTTGTGTATCTTGTGATTGTGTTTCTCACAGTGATCCTACATATGCTATTGTTATCTAGTAAATTGAAAAGAAACTTAATAGCTGCTCTAAAAATTCTCAGCTCATCTTCTCAAAGTGTTGATACAAAAGTTGTCAGAAATTCAGATAATCAAGGAGTGTCTTCTCTGATTCCCTCGTCTAAGTACAATATCCTTAATCAATTGGCTAATATCAAATATTATGCTACTCTTTTGGACATGGTTTCCATCCCATAACGATAGAAGAATCTTAAAAACTTTATGGAAGGTAAGATTTCTACCATAGCCAATTTATTTGAAGAATCAAAGGAAGAGAAATCAACTGTAAATAACATCCCTTTCTATATTTTAGTAAAAATCATGGATAAAATAGCTCATTGTTTCTTAATTGATGGTGGGTCCGGTCCAAGTGTGATGTCTAAAATTATCATGGAAGAGATTAACTTATCTTGCACTAACAAAAATTCTATAAGCATGCTCTCTTATAACAGTTTGCAAAAATAAGATATAGGTGAAATCAATGATGTAATCTTAGTTTTGTGTGCACATCCCGAGATAAGAACAACCCTCAACATCCAAGTAATTGATATGCCGGTGCGTAACTACTCAATTATTTTGGGAAGGGATTGGAAAGTCTTAACTAGTGGATACCTTTCATTTGATGGAACACATTTATTCGTCCCTTGGAACTGAAAGAAAATTATAGTCCTTAAGGAAAGAATAATTTCACAGTATATAGAGAGCATTCCTCAACCTAATGTAAATTATCTCGAAGAATATTTGGGTGTGTACTCTATATTTGATGATGAATGTGATATTATGCTTGAACTAGTTGATTTTGATGATGGCATGTGGCACATGCATTTAGATTTCTCATGTTCAAACGAAGGTAATGGAGCCGAAATCATTCTATATTCTCATATAGGTAAAATCCATAATTTCTCTTTTAGGTTATATTCTCATATAACCTTGGTTGTGGCCACCTTACAGTTTTTGGTGATTTGGAACTTGTTGTGCATCTTGTACATAAGATTTATTCAGCAAAAAATAATTTAAACATTATACTCAAACTATTTGGATGCTGATTTCAAATCTGTTATCATTTAACATCACTCATGTTAAGAGAGAACTTAATTAATGGCTGATAGGTTAGTTGTTTTTGCAACATCCCCTACCTGACAAATTTTACCTCAAAGACTTGACCATATGTTCCAATCTCTAGATCGTCCTCACATCCATGATAACATAGAATCATGGCAGGTTTTCCCAAGTGATGAAGGAATTTGTGCTTTATACAAAATGAACAGTTTAATCCCAAAGAAATCATCTCTATTGAATATGACAAATTTCTTAAAGGCTTGACTCCTTTCGAAAGTTCATTTTCATCAAGTGATGTAGGAAACAAAGAAACACATAAGGAAGAGGAGTAAAAAAGGAGAGTTGGTGATAATATTTCCTTGAATATTGAGACACCCGAATCTCCAAATATCATTAAATTAGGTGCCCATTGTTATGATGAAGAAAAAATGAAATTCACAGAATTGCTTCGTGAATTTCAAGATGTTTTTGCTTGGTCATATGTGGATCTTTGTGGTTTTGATCCTTGTCTCATACAACATGACATTCCTATTAAGGAATGAATAAAACCAGTTAGGCAAAGACATATTTATTAACCCTATGCTTGAAGCCACTATTAGAAAAGAATTGGAAAAATTGATGAAAGCTAATATAATATTTCTAGTTAAGTATTCCGACTAGGTTTCAAATCTGGTCCCTGTTCGAAAAACTACTGGTGAGATCATATTGTCTGTCGATTTCCATGCATTGAATATAGAAAGTGTCAAAGACCATTTTCCACTTCTCAATATGGAAATGATTCTACAATAGGTTGAAGGGTGTGAAATGATGTCCTTTCTTGACGGTTTCTCCGGGTATAATCAAATCAAGGTAAAAATCACTGATAGGTATAAAACCACATTTACCACATGGTGGGGAACATTCGATTATGAACACATCACTTTTGTCTTATTTATTGCAGGTGCCACCTTTCAAAGATATATGAAAATATATTTTAACGATATAATCGATTAGATTATCCAAGTTTATCTTGATGATTTGATTGCTTATTCTAAAAACCGACTGGATCATTTTGGTCATCTTAGAAAGTTTCTCATGCACTGTAAAATATTTGGCATTTCTTTAAATCTTTCCAAATCTATTTTCAGTGTCATGAAGGGAAAGATCCTTGGTCATATTCTTTCTGATTCATGGATAAGCATAGATCCCAAGAGAATTATTGCCATTCTAAACCTCCCTGCCCCCACTTCTAAGAAAGAAGTTCAAGATTTCATGGGCATTATTAATTTTTTCCGTAGATTTGTTCCTGATTTTTTTTTCATGGTTAAAATAATCCAAAATCTTCTGAAGCAGGGTCATTCTTTTTCTTGGACATATGAGGTCAAGAATGGTTTCCTTAGGATTAAGAAAACAATCATTTTCGCACCAGTTTTGGCGAAACCCGATTTCGAGAAAGACTTTATCATATATACCAATGCCACTGAGGAAGCAATTTATGCTATCCTCTTATAATGTGATGATCAAAATAATGAAAAACCTATAGCCTACTGTAAAAGTTTTAGACCCCAACCCAGTTTCAAGTCTCACTGAGACACATAATTAAATACCCAAACCACATTGCACATTTACTGCTGCAAATTAGTAAGCATGAAATTAAATGCCCAGAACTAAAACACAAGAAGTCTACTACAACACTTTAACTAGAAATAAATCACACACACAAAAAATTCAACATAGAGATTTGAGCTACAAATTCAGACTCTGGAAAAACCCACAAAGGGGAAAACCAGTGAGAGAGGGGAGACTTTTATTATTAAGAGAAATGAGAGATATTTACAAAAGTAATTTGCAATAATTAATACACACACTTATCTCATTTTCTGTGCATAAACTCAGCATAGAAAATAGTTCCAAAACTGCTCCTTGATTTCTGTGCCCAAAAATCCATACAATAGAGTCTCACTGCTGCTGCTGTACTTTGCCTCAATTTTTGTACTCATAAATCTGTACAATATGGTCTCACTGGTGTGCTGTACTTTTCCTCTATTTCTATGCTCATAAAATTCCTTGGAATTCGTGCCACAAACTGCTCATGTGGTCTCTCTCCCAGCTCGACTCTCTCAAGCTCTTTCTCTCTCAAGCTCTTTCTCTCTCAAACTCTAGGAATGAATGAATGAGAGCGCCTTAGTCTCTAAGTAGAATTGGTGGATGAAACTGAAGAGTCATGAATTTTCATTTTCCCTCACAAAATTCCAAAAGTCACATTTAATTTTATCTCTCATAAAATTAATTTCTAGAGACCTATTTTGGACACTTTCTCACCCCTAGACACCTAGGTGATGAGAAACACTTGTCCTTGGTAATTTTATTTAATTAATTTAACACTCCCTTTTACTGAGGAAAGTGTTCCTCACCACCCTAATCTTATCTCTGAAAGGCACAAACTTTCCTTTCCCCAAATCTTTTGTGAGGATGTCCGCCATCTGCTCATCGGTGGAAGCATACTGTGGCTCAACTGCTCCTCTCTAAACATGGTCTCGGATGAAGTGATATCTAATCTCAATGTGTTTAGATCTGTCATGGAAAACTGGATTCTCAGAGAGTTTAATGCAACTCTAATTGTCACAGTAGATCATCGTGGGTCTCATATCCACACCAAATGATCCAACTAGCAACTTGTGAAGCCAAATGGCCTCACAACTATCCTGACTGGCTTCCATGTACTTAGCCTTAGTAGAATGCAAAGACACTAAATTTTTCTTCAGACTGAACTAAGACACCACTGCTGAGCCCAATCTAAAGAAACAACTTGAGTTACTCTTCCTGTCAGTAACACATCCTTCCCAATATGAATTTGAATAGCCAATCAACCAAACTCCATCCCCTCTCTCATATTTCAGGCCAAAATCCATCGTACCCTTAAGGTACATGAGCACATGTTTTGCTGCAATTCAATGTACTCTCCGATGCTCCACCATAAAATGACTAAGAGAGTTAACAAAAAAACAAAGATCTGGTCTTGTGTTGACCAGATACATCAAAAAACCAATCAACTCATGATATAATGTGGGATCAACCAACTCTATCTCAGAAGAATGTAGCTTCTTCCAGTTGGTTTTCATAGGTGTGGACATGGGTCTACAATCCTCCATCCAGAATCTCTTCAGAATCTCATCTTCATATCTACCATGTCCCAGAAAGATATGACCATCCTCCTGCAAAACCTCCAACCCCAAGAAGTAGTGCATCATCCCAATGTATTTCATCTCGAATTCTGAAGTAAGGCTCTCCTTGCAACTAGCTATGAGTCTCTTAGCCCCTATAATAAAGTGATCATCCACATATAACACAAGAATGAGAGGATCACCTCCAACTACAATGAAGTACATGTTAGGATCTACCTCACTCTTCATGAAACCCATCTGCTGCAAGTATGTGTCTATCATGGAGTACCAAGCTCTAGGAGATTGCTTCATCCCATACAAGTCCTTTTTCAACCTGCATACATGAGAATCACTCCCATGCACCTCAAATCCACGTGGATTCTCAATATAAACCTCCTCTTCAATGAGACCATTCAAAAATGCGGTCTTCACATTCATTTGATGGATTTTCCAACCCATCTCTGTTGCAATGGAGATCAATTCTCTAATAGAGGTGTATCTAGATACTGGAGCAAAGGTCTCATCATGATCAAATCCCTCTACTTGTGAGAAGCCCCGAGCCATGAACCGAGCCTTGTACTTCTCAATGCTTCCATATGCAACAAACTTGAGTTTGTATAACCACTTGGAAGTCACCACTGACTTCCCCTCAGGTCTAGGAACCACCTCCCAAACATCATTATTCATGATGGAATTGTACTCTTCCATCATGGCATCTCTCCAAACCTCCCGATCAACTGCCTCCTCAAAGGTGGAAGACTCACACTCTTTGATGTTGCTCACCATCACAATATAGCTACAAAACCCCTCTGGAGGTTTACTCTCCCTCATAGCCTGCCTGGGATTCCCCACTGAACCTCGTGCCTCCTTTAAAGTGTCCTGAAGCCACTTGGGATTACTCCTCTCTGAAGTAGTGTCCCATGGAGAGGACTCTCCCTGCTCAACCCCATCACTTGAAGACTGTGAACTAAAGTAGAATATGGAGAACTCGATCTTGAAACCTGTGAACTAGTAACCTGTTGTTGAAATATTGTAACTGCAAAGAGTATTCTATTTATTATTGATGTATTATTGATTAGATCAATCCCCTTTTGTGGATTGATCATGTCGGGCATTGTAAAGGACCAAATCCCCTTTTGTGGATTGGTCAAGCCCTAATTGTAACATGCAAATTAAGAAGTCACCCCCCAGGCAAATTAAAGTGGTTATAACCACCTAGAAGGAGAAGTCAACCCTGCCAGTGAAAAGACACGTCCTTTCAACAATTGCTAGATTGTATAAATAAAGGAGGCTAGCGCCTCATTTGTTCACTCACTCACTTAATTAGCTAGAGCACAATTTTGGAGCTACAGTTGGAGAAGAAGAAAGAGAGAGAGGCACATTACTTGGACATGACTTTTTGTATTGCTTGGTTCATTCTCTTGGCATTGTATTTCCTATCTATATTAAGGAAGTTTTTGCTGGGTTTTCTCCCCCAAGAAGGTTTCATAGGATTGTTGGAAAATGTTTAACAGGTAGCGTATGCTTGTCATTTATGGCAAGTATAGCAATGATGATGGCTTGAGTACAACAACGATGATCAACAACACAGTGATATTCAGGAAGACCGACAATGCAGCCAGGAAAAAAAAAGATAAGTTCAGGTTGATAAAATGTTCGAAGGCCTGAGAATCAATTCTGATCGTTGGATCTCATTCAAAATTCCCGAAAGAATGAGGGCCGTCAGATCTGAATGAAGACAAGAAGAGGGCACTGAAAAGGAGGACAGATCTCAGACGTTAGATCCAAGCACAGGACCCAACCACCGTTGGATCGAGGAGAACCTGTACGATCCTTAAAGAACAGGGAGAAGCGGGCATAATCGCGATATGCGAAATCGTGACTTAATCTAAGCCATAAGATCGCGGTTGATTCTGGACCGTTGATCACTGTCCATGTCGGATTTTCGAGGATCGAGAGTTGGAGATGTCAAAGAATTTTGACATCAAGAATCCCGATTTCACGATATGTGAAATCACGATGCAATTTGAGCCGTCAGATCAAGCTTTGATCTGGACCGTTGATTCCAGCCAATGGAGAAGCATCGGGGATTGAGAGTTGGACATGACAAAGAATTTTGACATCAAGAATCCCGATTTCGCGATATGTGAAATCACGATGCAATCTGAGCCATTAGATCAAGCTTTGATCTAGACCGTTGATTCTAGCCAATGGAGAGGCATCGGGGATCGAGAGTTGGACATGACAAAGATTATTGACATCAGGAACCCTGATTTTGTGATATGCGATATCGCGATTCAATTGCAGCCATTGAATCGGGAATGAATCTGGACTGTTGATTTAAATCCTTATCAGAGTTTCGTAGATCGGGACTTGAAGGTGTCAATAACTCACATGACGAAGTGGCGAAATCGCGAGAAGATCGTGGTCCATTGGATCAAGAGGACATGTGGCAAAAGATCGTCATGTCGCTGACTGGAAATTCAAAGGAACAACGATATGCGAGATCGCGATCTAATCGTGGTCTGTTGGATCAAGAGGACACGTGGCGAAATATCGTCATGTCGCTAACTGGAAAGTCAAAGGAACAGCAAGATGCGAGATCGCGATTTAATCATGGACCGTTGGATCAAGAGGACGCATGGTGAAAGATCAGAGCACCATAAAGCTCCATCTCAGAGTTTCGCCTATCGCAACTTGGAGTTATGAGCACCTCCATCGAAGGATCAACGAGATGCGAGATCACGAAAATATCCTGACCATCAATACACCAAAAGATGTGGACCGTTGATCTAAGCTCCATCTCTGAGTCTTGCCTATCGCGACTTGGAGTGACAAGAATCTCCATCGAAGGAACAACCAGATGCGAGATCACGATGAGATCACGACCGTTGATTCATCAAGATCATGAATCGTCGATCAGGGTTGATGAGGATTATAAGTTCGCAGCGCCTGTTACCACAGCTGGTGGTCATCGTGTGTGATCACCAGAGGAGATGAAGAGTCTCCAAGCTTCGTCCAGTGAAGGAAGACTATTCTTAAAAGGGATTGACAAGTGGATGAGCGTTGAGGCCTGTAACTGAAACAAAGAAGGTGAGTTCGACT
>JZKD02S1599279.1:318442-345496 GCA_000966675.3 Picea glauca | reverse complement strand
GATTGGGCAAATTGTGTTGATGAGAGAAAAAGCACCAGTGGAGGAGCATTCTTCCTGGGTAACTCCTTAGTATCCTGGCTTAGTAAAAAGCAAGGTTCCATTTCTTTATCAACCATAGAGGCAGAGTACATTGCTGCTGCTACCTGTTGCACACAAGTATTATGGATGATTCAGACACTTGCAGAATTGGAGGTAAAATACACTGCACCGATCCCAATTCATTGTGATAACACTAGTGCCATTAGTGTGTCTAAAAATCCTGTATTCCACTCCAAGACAAAACATATTCCCATAAAATATCATTTTCTGAGAGAGCAGGTCACCAATCAGATTGTTTAGGTCCATTACATTCCCACTAAAAAACATATTGCAAACATCTTTACTAAGCCCCTAGCCAAGACACCGTTTGAATATCTTAGACAGACACCGGGTGTCATTTCATTTCACACCTAAAAGAGTCCATCTTGTTAGGGGGAGATTTGTATTGTTTGAATATCTAATGCCTCCTAAAATTACTGCAATAGCTCAGGGGGAGCTTGTCTCTTCTTTGACATTGATGTCAAAGGGGGAGAAAAGAATTCAGGTGCCTTAGTTGCCATCAATGCCAAAGGGGGAGATTGTTGGCAAATGTTTAACAGGTAGCGTATGCTTGTCATTGATGGCAAGTACAACAACGATGATGTCTTGAGTACAACAGCGATGATCAACAATGCAGTGATATTCAGGAAGACCGACAACACAACCAGAAAACAAAAGATAAGTTCAGGTTGATAAAATGTTCGAAGGCCCGAGAATCATTTTTTATCGTTGGATCTCATTCAAAATTCCCAAAAGAACGAGGGCCATCAGATCTGAATGAAGACAAGAAGAGGGCACTGAAAATGAGGACAGATCTCAGACGTTAGATCCAAGCGCAGGACCCGACCACCGTTGGATCGAGGAGAACCTGCACGATCCTTAAAGAACAAGGAGAAGCGGGCGTAACTGTGATATGCAGAATCACGACTTAATCTGAGCCGTCAGATTGAGGTTGATTCTAGACCATTGATCCCTATCCATGTCGGAGTTTCAAAGATCGAGAGTTGGAGATGTCAAAGAATTTTGACATCAAGAATCCCGATTTCGCGATATGTGAAATCACGATGCAATCTGAGCCGTCAGATCAAGATGTGATCTGGACTGTTGATTCCAGCCAATGGAGAAGCATCAGGGATCGAGAGTTGAACATGACAAAGAATTTTGACATCAAGAATCCCGATTTCGCGATATGTGAAATCACGATGCAATCTGAGCCGTCAGATCAAGATTTGATCTGGACCATTGATTCCAGCCAATGGAGAGGCATCGGGGATCGAGAGTTGGACATGAAAAAGATTATTGACATCAGGAACCCCAATTTCGCGATATGCGATATCGCGATTCAATCCCAGCCATTGAATTGAGAATGAATCTGGACCGTTGATTTAACTCCTTATCGGAGTTTCATAGATCGGGACTTGAAGGTGTCAAGAAATCACACGGCAAAGTGGCAAAATCGTGAGAAGATCGTGGTCCGTTGGATCAAGAGGACAGGTGGCGAAAGATCGTCATGTCACTGACTCGAAAGTCAAAGGAACAGTGAGATGCGAGATCGTGATTTAATCGTGGTCCGTTGGATCAAGAGGACACGTGGCGAAATATCGTCATGTCGCTGACTGGAAAGTCAAAGGAACAACAAGATGTGAGATCACGATTTAATCGTGGATCGTTGGATCAAGAGGACGCATGGAAAAAGATCAGAGCACCATAAATCCCCATCTCAGAGTTTCTCCTATCGCAACTTGGAGTTACGAGCAACTCCATCGAAGGATCAGCGAGATGCGAGATCACGAAAAGATCCTGACCGTCAATACACCAAAAGATGTGGACCATTGATCTAAGCTCCATCTCTGAGTCTCGCCTATCGTGACTTGGAGTGACAAGAATCTCCATTGAAGGAAAAGCGAGATGCGAGGTCACGATGAGATCAGGACCATTGATTCATCAAGATCATGAACCGTCGATCAGGGTTGATGAGGATTATAAGTTCGTAGTGCCTGTTACCATAGCCGGTGGTCACCGTGTGTGATCACCAGAGGAGATGAAGAGTCTCCAAGCTTCGTCCAGTGAAGGAAGACTATTCTTAGAAGGGATTGACAAATGGATGAGCATTGAGTCTTATAACTGAAACAGAGAAGGTAAGTTCGACTATCACAGAGAAGACGAAGAGTCTCAAACTGCCAGAGAGACTGAGGAATCTCAGTATAACATACAGTGATGCTGGACACGCAGGGCGAACCACCAGAGAAGCTGAAGAGTCACGATGATGATGAGACAGAGCACTCGAGAGGTGGAGGATAACGRCACGGAGTCAGCATGCAGAGGCATTGCAAACATTGCATGCACAAGGTGCACAGAAGCTATAAATACACGGYACAGAGAAGAGATGGGGTTGTTGTTGTTGTTCGAGTGGTGATGGTTGTTGATGTGGAAAGTGATTCATTTGTAAAGAAGGAAGATAGTGCAGCAGCTGAATTGAACTAAAGAGGAACTATGCAGTGAATGGTCATGGCGCACAGAGGATAAAACACAGAAGAACAGACAATGCAAGTGATATGTGCAGAAAGGCAGTGTGGTAGAAAGAGCAACGAGATGCAGCAGAATAGTGATAAGTCGGGTAAGCCATTGTTGAACATTATATCACTGTAATAAGTTTCAGAAGCAAAGATTTATATTTCAGGGTGGTTGGGAGGTGCTAGGGAGGACTGTTGTCCTCAGAGGTTTAAGTGGGTGCTTGAACACAAGGAGTTGGTGCTTCCTTCTAGTTGGTGCTAGAGAAACCAGGGAGTTGGTGCTTTATTCTAGTTGGTGCTAGAGAAACCAAGGAGTTGGTGCTTCCTTCTAGTTGGTGCTAGAGAAAACAGAGAGTTGGTGCTCTCAACAACTTTCATCTTGATAAGATGAGGTTGTAGCCTCATTATGAGTTGGTGCTCATATGTATGATAATGTAAATAATGTAATTATTACTTATCATATAAAGAAAAAGAGGTTTTTACCCTGTATGGGTTTCCTCGGAAAATATCTGTCTTTGTGTTTCTCATCTATGTGACTGATGCTGAATGCGTCTGTGTTTATTTCTCTGCATTAGTGTGATCATCATTCAGTGTTTCTGCAAAGAGTTTTTAAAAGAAGCATAATTGTTTAAGCTCAGTAACAACTGATTCACCCCCCCCCTCTCAGTTGTCCAACAAGGATAAATGTTGTGTATCTTGTGATTGTGTTTTTCTCAGTGATCCTATATATGCTATGGTTATCTAGTAAATTGAAAAGAAACCTGATAATAGCTTAAAATATAACATGGTATCAGAGCTAAGCTGAAGAGAGCATCTTTCACAAGAAAAAGAAAAACGTCATTGTTGCCGTACAAGAAAATTAGGGATTTTTATTGAAGAGGAATTTCAGCCCAAAAGTCATCTAGAAAAGTGTGCCCTAGGCCAAGGAACTCTTTGGCACCTTTCGTGCACCTTTTCAGTGGATATAACTCTCGGAAAGTGTAACCCTAGTTTTCACCAGTACTAGAAGTACCAAAAAACCAGAAGCACCAGAAAACTAGAAGTACCAAAAAACTAGAAGTACCAAAAAACCAGAAGCACCAGTCCATAAATCTGCTGGTCAAGTTTGAGGGGGGAAAATTTGGATTTTCAAAAATCTGACTGTACCAGCTTACTCGCCTCATCTCAACGCATCTAGCCCTTTGATCAAAATTTAAAAATTTGAAGTTTGATAAATTAGGGTGTCCTCATAAAACCCTAAGTTGCAGTTGCCATTTCAGAATCGGTTGCAATATCAATTGCAGTTGCAGTATCAGTTGAAGTATCATCTGTAGTACCATTTGTAATCACCCTTGAAGTCTTTAAGAGTTGGTAATTATTATCACTTCTTCCATATGGTGCGACTACATGTAAATTCTATCAGAGGTATGTACTCACATATGTTTAAATTGTTAAGCTTTAAAGGGTATTTGCAGGAGAAGGGATATATTTCCATAGATCTAGAAGGAACTCAAGATCCAACACATCACAGGGATAATGCAACCCAAGTTTGATTATTCTAAATATGCATCTATTTTTTATGACATTATTTTGATCTAGGTTGCATGTTGAAGTTATGACCATCATACTATACTTTGATCAAAATCTAAGTCAAAGTATTAGATTGATTAAAGTTAAGATCATATAGTTTATTCTCTAACCCAACCTTTTGTCAAGATAGCATATTGTCCTAGTACAAAAGACAAGTTGAATAAAACACCTGTCATCTTGATTGAAGGAGACTTGGAAGAAAAGAAACACACTCATTCTTGAGGACAAGACACCAGGTTCTAGGTTTTATTAATTAAGTCGATAAGATTCAAAGTTGCACATGACAAGTTGATAACTACCCCTTTACAAGTAAACACTATAGTTGAGATAACAGTCTTTGAAAAGTATTATACTTGGTAGCATGTGATCATATTGAGATAAATGATTAATGTAATCATTTGCCAGATACAACTAACATCTCCTCTAGGATAAACTTCTTGTGTTAGTTCCAGGTTTCCATGGAGGAATGTTTGATAACAATACTATAAGAGTGTTGACCTGATTTCGTATTGTATTTCTTACTTTTGATCTTTTGCTTCATACATGTCACAAGTGATGTCTCTAAAGGAGATATTGTGATGATTATTCATGTCTTTGTTTTATCTACTATTATCAAAAGTGTATTATTCTATCTTTCTATTTTGTTGACCTTGTTTAAGGTCACAGGTGATAACCTTGAGGAAGCTATAGTGAAGGTAGAAGAAGGCAACATATTATATGAGATATGAAGTAGACTATGTACATGACTATATACACTCATGTACCAAAGAAGATGAAGAAGAAGCTATCTTTTGAGATTTAGAGTATCTCATATGAAGATTGATTGAAAGAAGTAGAAGACTCCAAAGATGACTGAACATTAGAACAATAACTCACATCATAATTGTTCAAAGGTTAATGAAGTCACCTTGACGGGAAGCAGAACTTGTTTGAATTCTGACTCAGTCTTTAATATTTAGACTTGGTATTCAACACCAAGTATACCCTGTAAGAAGAAATCGAGAGTAAGCTTGATCTCAGAAAGGATCAGATGAAGATACAACTTCCAGGACTAGGAGACAGATGTTGTGAGAAGACTAGATCGTAGCTTTAGAAACTTCTAGGAGATATGAAATCTCCTAGGAAGATTCCCTTGTTTCAGTACCAGAGAAAGAATCCAATCAGAAAGACTAGGATATGGATTCTTCTGTGAGACTAGAAGAGAAGTCAGTATTGACTTCTAAAATTGATCTATACAGATCAAGCATGTCACAGATGTAAAAAGCCTGATGTGTTTCTAAAGGATTCTCCCAACAAGAGGGAGAAGACTATGACGAGACACTTACTCCAGTAATGAAGAAATAGTTCCAATATTTATGAAGACAACCAGAACAACCATGATTCATATATAGTACGAGATGCAGGGGGAGAAATACCCATATTTAAAATTGATTGGAAGTTGGTGCATTACATTACTTGGGTCATGGAGACATGAGTACAATAAAAGATAGAGTTACCTCCATGAAAGAAGAAGAGCTACCTTCAATATCAGTTATTGAGCCACTCTCAATTTCAGATGAAGCTATTATCGTGGTAGAATAAGAGGAGTTACTCATAGATTTCAGTAGTCACAATGAGAATAGAGAAACCATTCTCAACTTCAGAGAAGCTACAGGTGCAGAGTCCCAGTTCCAGAAGGAACGGTTGCAGAGGGAGTAAAGGACATACTCCCAGACAGTGAGACAAATAATGCTTTGCAGAAAGCACATAGAGATAGCACATGATTGTGCATATTGAGTTGCAACTGAGCAAGTGTACCAGATTGGTACAAAGTGATGTGAAAAATTTGATTTGAATTTGAAGACAGAAAGACTCAAGTCCGCAAGTTGAAGAAGGCTTTGTACGTGTTGAAGAAAGCTCCTATAGATTGGTATGGAGGAATTGACAATGTCCTGACAATATTGGGCTTTACCAAGAGTAAATTTGATTCTAACCTTTATCTCAAGGTTATGAATGATGAGCCAGTGATGTTACTACTATATGTAGATGATGTATTATTGACAAGATGAGTAAAATCTCATCATAGATTGCAGAAGAAGCTCACTACAGAGTTTGATGAAAGACCTAAATGTATTATCTCTTATGTCTTGAAGTTTGGCAGAGCACAGAGAAGATCTTCCTTAACCAAGGGAAGTATGCAGTTAAAATGAAGAGGTTTGACATGTTGAAATGTAAATCCATGTACACACCCATGGAAACGAAGTTGAAGCTCTTGGTAGATACCTTGTCAGAATTGGTTGATGCTATTTTGTATAGACAAATTATTGGTTTAGTGATGCATCTGATGAATACTGGGATAGATATATGTTTTGTCTTGAGTCAGTACCTGGTAGAACCCAGACGTGTTCACATTGTTGTTGCAAAACATATGATGAGATACCTTAAGGGTACATTGGATTTTGGTCTCTATTATACTAGAGATCATGACTTCAGATTGAGTGGTTACACCGATTCATATTGAGCTGTAAGTGCTTCTGATAAAAATAGCACTTGAAGATGTTGTTTCAGTCTGGGGTCAGCCATGACTTCATGTCAGAGTAGGGAGAAATTCAACATTGCTCCGAGCATGACAGAAGTAGAATACATTGTTGCATGTTCCACCAGTTGTGAATCCATATGGGTTCAGATGTTGTTGACAGATCTATTTGATCTGGATATGGAAGCCACCGTGATCCTATGTGATCCAGTATCACTTCATTCGTGATATGTTGCAAAGGGGAGCCATAAATATCCAATATGTTAGCACATATGAACAAGTTGTTGATGTGTTGACCAAACCTATGTCTCGTGTAAAGTTTGAGCACTTTTTGGATAAGCTTGGTGCAGTCCGAAAGGACCTCCGTCGAAAGGGGGAGTATTCTTGCTGTGTTTCCATTCATGTGTTGTGATTCCAGCCTAGTGCTGAATATTTCCAGCTTCGTGCTAATGTTGTTGAGTTGCGAGCCTAGTGATGAAGATTTCCAGGTTCATGCTGATGATGATGTGCCAACCTTGTGCTGTGATTCCAGGTTCATGCTAATGATGATGTGCCAACCTCATTCTAATGATGTGCCAACCTAGTGTTTTGATGCCAACCTTGTGTTGATGATGTGCCATCCTAGTGCTATGATTCTAGCCTCGTGTTGATGATGTGCCAACCTAGTGCTGTGATTCCAACCTCGTGTTGATGATGTGCCAACCTAGTGCTATGATGCCAGCCTCATGCTGATGATGTGCTAGCTTAGTGTTGTGATGCCAACCTTGTGCTGATGATGTGCTAGCCTCATGCTGTGATGATGTGTGCCAACCTCGTGCTATGATTATGTGTGCCATCCTCGTGCTGTGATGATGTGTGCGAGGCTTTTGCTGTGATGATGTGCACCGACCTCGTGTTGTGATGATGTGTTTCTAGTTTTGTACTGTGATGCTAGCTTCATGCTGATGATATTGTGTTGCCAGTCTTGTACTATGATTCCAGCTTCATGCTAATGATATTGTGTAGCCATCTTCGTGCTGTGATGCCAACTTCATGCTGAAGACTCTCAGCCTAGTGCTGATGTTGATGTTGCTCCAACCTTTGTGATGTGATACTGTTGATGTTGATGTTTCTCTAGCCTTCATGCTGTGATACTATTGTTGTTGATGTTGTATCATCCTTGTGCTGTTATTGATGATGATGATGTATTAATGTTATGCTAATCCATGTTGCTAAAGATGATGACGATGATGCCACTTCAACTTCTTGCTGCTGCTGATGATGATGATGATGTCACTTCAGCTTCTTGCTGGAAATGATGATGATGATGCCAATTCAGCTTCTTGCTGAAGATGATGATGATGATGATGTTACTTTAGCCTCATGCTAAATATGATGACGATGTTACTTTAGCCTCATGCTGATGAGGATGATGATGCTAGTCTAGCTCCATGATGTGAATGATGATGATGAGAAAAACTTTTGATGATTTATAGATATGCCAGTCAGTGTTCAAAGATGTTGTTGATGATGTTGACCTCTCTCTCTCCTAATGATGTTATAGAATACCCTTATTGTTAAGGAGGAGTGTTGAAATATTGCAACTGCAAAGAGTATTCTATTTATTATTGATGTATTATTCATTAGATCAATCCTCTTTTGTGGATTTATCATGTCGGGCATTGTAAATGACCAAATCCCCTTTTGCGGATTGGTCAAACCCTAATTGTAACATGCAAATTAAGAAGTTGGATCCCAGGAAAATTAAAGTGTTTATAACCACCCAAAAGGAGAAGTCAACCCTGCCAGTGAAAATACACGTCCTTTCAGCACCTACCAGATTGTATAAATAAAGGAGGCTAGCACCTCATTTGTTCACTCACTCACTTGATCATCCAAAGCACAAGTTTGGAGCTGCAGTTAGAGAAGAAGAAAGAGAGAGAGGCACATTAATTGGAGAGGACTTTCTGTATTGTTTGGTTCATTCTCGTGGCATTGTATTAGCTATCTATATTAAGGAAGTTTTTTTCTGGGTTTTCTCCCCCATGATGGTTTCCCAGGATAAATGTTGTGTATATTGTGATTGTGTTTTTCTCAGTGATCCTATCTATGCTATGGTTATCTAGTAAATTGAAAACAAACCTAATAATAACTTAAACTCTAACACCTGTGAGCCTGACATCTGTGGCCCTGTAACCTGTAGTTCATTCGTCACTAAACCTAGTGGACTTGAACTCTGTGTCATTGAATTCTGTCATGGACTCACTTGAATCTGAGGTGATGACTGCTCACCCCTATCAGTTTCTTGTGACTTCCTAAAGGCTCCATCCTCCTCAAATATCACATCCCTTCTCAAATATACCTTCCTCAAGGAAGGGATGTATATACATAAAGCCTTTGATGTTTTGTTATACCCAACAAAGATCACCTTCTCTGTCGTGGGTTCTAGATTTTTTCTCTTCTCAGAAGGGACATGTGAATATGTAAAGCACACAAAAATCCTAAAGTGTCCAACATCAGTCTTCTTCCTAGAGAAAGCCTCCTCAGGATTCTTATCCCCCAAGACTCTGTGTGGACTCCTATTCTGGAGATAAATTGCAATGTTGCAAGCCTCAACCCAAAGAAAAAGTGGTAGTCCCTGATCATGTAACATGGCTCTCATAGCCCCAACAATAGCCATGTTCTTCCGCTCAACCACCCCATTCTACTGTGGGGTATATGGAACTATCAATTCTCTCTTGATGCCTTCTCCGGCACAAAAGTATCTGAACTCATTGGAGGTATACTCACTCCCATTCTCAGATCTCAACACTTTGATTTTCCTCCCTGCCCGATCCTCCACAAGAGCTTTGAACTCTTGGAACCACTAGAAGACCCGTCCCTTGGTATTCATGAAGAAAATCCAATACTTCCGTGAGAAGTCATTAATGAAAGAGACATAATACAAGAACCTAGTCCAAGATGAAGAAGACATAGGATGACACACATCAGTATGAATCAGATCAAGGATACCAACTACTCTACTATGACTGCATGGAAAAGAAGTCTTGGTGTACTTCCCAAGAGAACACCCCTTGCACACCTCCTGGTTCTATGTAATGAACTATGGGACTCTAGACACAATCTCTCTAGAGATCCTCAATGCCCCATGATGCAAGTGGGCCATCCTTCTATGCCATAACTCACAAAGGTCACTGGTGTTGGTGCCATGAAACAATGCTCTCGAAGGCTGAAACATGAGCTTGTACAAATTCTCATGTCGAATACCAATCACTTTGGCTGAATTGACTAGATATCCCTTAGCATACAAGAGCACTTGCCCATCACGAAACAATACCTCATGCCCCCTATCCTCAATAGTGGAAACTAACACCAAGTTTTATTCAGTCCTAGAACATATAGGAAATATCTCAACAACATGGGAGGTGTTGAGGGGTCCTAAATCCCTTTAAATCAATAGTAGGAACCAGACCCACCACCGAGGCCCAATTAGACTCTGCAATGTTTAATGGTGGAATGGTTCTCTAGATCTTGCAATCTGGCTAATTAATCAATGAGATTTACATACTGATTGACAGGATGTCTTCTTGTGAAATCTCCTTCTTCAATTCAAACGTTCTCTTTTTGTATTTTATCTTATAGGTGGGACCGATACAAGATAAATGCTGGTATAAACCAGCTGGGTAACAAAAGGGGGAAGGAATTAACTACTGAAGAACACTAATATCATGATAACCCTCATACTTAAGCATGTAGACAATGATTCTTACACCTACAACAAGCCTAATACTAATAAATTAACCTGATGGTGTTCCAATTATTGACTAAGATATAATTATCAGAAGAAAACATACATGCAATAAACGATGGCAAGAAAAACAGTTTCCTTAACTCTAATCATGAATCACATATTAACACAAAGATTTACTCTTCATCATTAGAGACAAGAACTATAAAATTATTGAATTAGATAACTTGTCAACAGATTCAGAGGCTCTTACTCATTACGACATCCATTCATGAGATAAAATCATAAATAATTCTTCTTCAGATCCAATCACACACACTTTTGATGAAAAACAAAAAAAAAACTTTGCCTCTGGTCCTAAACGTGACTTATCAATTAAGGTAGCTCTGAAATAGTTCTTTACAATCCAAAAATGAGGGTCTTTGCAAAAATCATCGACCTTTGCTAACAGGTCGATCCTCTTATTTATAACATATCATTAACTAAAAATAACTATGAAAAGTGCAAGATAAGTAAAACAAAACATCACCACATGACACTTTCATCGCTCAGTCTTCTAAGAGTCATCAAATGGTTTCACTTGAGTGGATGCCTCTTCTCATACTTTGACCATTGGACAAAGAGATCATCACATGTTTTAGCATACAAGAATTTGTGTTGGTCCATTGGGGCCAAAAGGATCTCCTTTATCTCTACTGCCCGTGCCCGATTCTTGATTATGATAGCACTTGACTGCTGCAACACGGTCCGAGCCTTGATCGAGTGTTCCATGAACTGCTACACTTGAAATGGCTCCATGTTCACCACCTTTGCTATCTCCGAAGCCCACAATGAGTCTTGTTCGACATGTAATTTGACTATGTCATGAAAGTTGACAAAGTCATCGGGTATGCCAAATTTTTGGAGGCTGATGTCTCTCATCGCTTGATTGATCTTGGTCCAGATTTTTTCTCACTTGGTCCATTTCTCTTGGATTTCCTGATGAGGTTCTTGGAACATTTTCCCCAGTATTCAACTAAATTCTTTATGCGATTGATGCTGCTATCCCTTAGTACCCAAATGCCGTGCACTTCGCCGTCTCGGACTTGCTGAACTACGCTGATGTAATCGATCCTTTCCACTGCTTGGTGTGCTTAATCATACCATATTTCCATATCTTTTCATGTCGCCAACGCCATGAGGGTGTCTTCTTGGAAATCGACTATTCCTGTAGTGAAAAGGTGTCACTCATTTGTGAATTTACTGTAGGTGTCTTGGAATTCTCTTCTCAAGAACACCATTGCCTGCGTGGAGTCTTGATAATATTTCTCCAGATGGTGTAGATGTTCCAACTCCTTCAGCACAGTAGCCAACTCCTCTTCATCTCTTTTCGGTCTATCCAGAGTGGCATTTTTGATTTCCATCCTTGCGTCAATAAGCTCAGATGTCTTGGCATGCTCCATGATAATCAATTTTTCCTCTGTGGTGATGAGGATGGTGCAATCTAGAGTAAGCCTCATATTATTGGTGGTTCTCTTTATGATGGATTTCCTCTTCTGGTCATAGGAGATGGCTTGTATATCAAGAACCTCATCCACAAGCTCGAGGATTTGCCGATCTCCCCAGGTAAGCATATTTCCTAGGATCTCGACGGTGTATATTTGTTCAAGACTGGTTTCTTGAACCTTTCCGTGTGTTTTGAAGGTTCGACCTTTGGTTGTTTCTCATTGGGAGGTAGATTAACGACTGAAATTGAAGCATCAGGGGCAGGCTCGATACTTACTTGATAATCGACTGTTGAGATGTCGATTTCCTACTGTGGAACTTCTTCTTCTTGTTCGCTCGAACCTGACTCATCCTTTGGGCTATCCACTTGGGTCTCAGGTACATCGAGTAGCTTAGTGTCTAGGACACTTTYGACCTCTTGGTCATTCTGTGGAAGGCCTTGAATTTGAGAATCAAGAGTTGGGGAATATGCCTTCTCGAGTTCTTTTTCCTCTGTTATCTGCACTAGAGTCACCCATGAAACCTCTGAACTCTCCTCATCATCATATATGGTTATTAATTCGTGGAGGGGTTTTGGTGCACTTTCTCTCCCTGATGTCCTCACTATATTTGGTTGAGCTGAAATGTCCCCTGGTGATCCGACCTATGGATTTGTAACTTTAGGGTTATCTAAACCGATGATTTCTTTAATTTGTATTAGCTCTAGGCCACTTGGACCTACCCGGCTCTCAAATGGGTTATTGATAGGGATCCTTGTCATTTCCACGAGGTCTGGGTCATTCCATAGTTGATCAATTACTCACTGTTCTTGTTCCATTAGGATCAATTCCTTTGGCTGTGTGTCTAGTTTCAAAGTCAGTCCCCCGTTCTACACCTCTGTGGCTTCTGCCACTCTGATTTCTTCCTTGGCTCTTAGGGCCTCTTGAGTTTAATGCACTATAGTTTCCACCTGTTCATCCATGCTCATGGCCTTGAACCTGGTCATTTTCAAGTTAGCCATCCTTTGCACCACCTCATCCTAGTCCTAGGATTTCTTTGTAAATACTTCGTGTTTGAACTTGTTGTAAGAATACAGACAACAAAACGACACCTGTGAAGCATGTTTCATGACCAAGCCCTTTGGATCGTGCTTGCGAAATCTTCCCATCGGAAATGTGAATTCGATTTGGCTCAACCCTTCTTGTTTGGCTTGAGCGGTGTCTTTTACCAAGTAGAACCCTACATGGAAACCATAGGGTATGAAATCTCATTTCTTGTCCTTGACCAGGGTGGCATTGTATCCCTGCAAGATGGTTTGATAACATATTTATCCTACTACAAGCCGGTCTGGGACATGATATGGTAGGAGATGTGGTGCTATGGTGGCCCCGAACACCTTGATGTAGGTGGTACACTCGTCCAAATACCAATGGCCTACCTTGGATATCATCTTTTTGGTTGTCGCCGATAGCCTTGGGCACTCCTTCTTAAAAAGAATAAAATAAATTCAGGCGATGAATTCGTCGCATATGAGGGAGCAAGATTTCTTATACCTGTTTTCCCATAGCATGCTGAAGTAGATGTGGACCAGGAGATTTGCAACATGCCAGCTCAGATTCATGTCGACGAAGATGTTTCTGGCGCACATAACATTGAGCAAGTATGAAGCCATGTAAAATGCTGGTGCTTCCCCTTCCTTCGGTGCTTGGGCCTGTTGCACATAGATGCTCAGTTTCTTGGAGATTATTGCTCCCCAGTTGAAGCTACACCCAATGATCGCAACTGTGAATTCCAAAGGCATCCATGCCTTTGAAAACCTGTAGAATTATTTCTCTTCATACAATCGGCAGATGAGAGCCATCAAATAGACATATGGCTCCCTTAAGTTAGCTGTCCCATACCACCCAGTGCTCTGGTTGGTAAACTTCTTGTCCTCCCTCCACCATGAGGCCATCACCCAGCTAATGTCATGGTGTTTGTAGAACTTCACGACGAAGTCTGTGTTTAGCCACTCCTCTAGGTCTCTGAGTTTGTAATAATTCTGAACTTATACCGGGAGGAAAACTCTGAAATGCCCACCATTTTCATCATTGATTAAACAATTCTATGTGTCTATGTGGTCGATGAGCCACTTCAGAACTTCTATGTAGGGAAAAATTGGGCTTCTGCTTGCCACCATATGTAGATACAATTGTCGGATGTTCAAGAACACCTGGTCGTCAAGCGCCCTTACGTATGGATCACTCTGTGGGACATATTATGGGTACTCTTCTCGACTAATCCTGTTAAAGAGATCCCCCCAATGTGGGAGCACCATCTTGGACCCTATGCTTTCCTTTGTATCTCCAAAGCCTGGGGGATGGACAAAAACCTTCTTTGTTGTTGTCTTGATGACAAGCTCCGGCCTAGGGGTGTACTATAATTTCCGCGCAGTTCCCTGAGAAGAACCTTCGCCCATCTCTGGTTCTTTCAACTTCAGTGCTCTTGGCGAGCGTTTGGTGGTTGGATTTCTTGGCGACATCATTCTTGCAACTTAAACAAAATTTGAGGGACTGTATAAAAAATGAGAAACTCACATACAAATACTACAACCAACGAATTTGCAGACTCAGATACATACCTCTGAAGCTTGTTAAAACCTGGTTATTTTGACAATCATAGGATCAATACAACCTTCGAGTTGTTCCTCTTTCTCCTTTAGATGCTTTGGAATTATCTTACACGCAGAATGATTTCATTTACAATGGATCAAGATATTTTAAACTTGAAAGATCTTGCCGTGTCGCATCAACCATTCAATTTGGGTTATGAGTGAATTTTTAATAAATCTTCCGCTGAATCTCTAGAACTTAAGTTCATCGTGGGTTGACAGCGGAGGCGCGGGTGGTGATGTGGTCTATCAATGATTTTAAACATTTGTTTTGATTGGCGCACGACGTAGCAACTAATGCAAGATCGGGTATTAATTAGCTCCTTAAATTCTAAAAATCTGATTGTATCTAGTGCTAAACCATCCCATCATGTCACTCTCGTAGTGGGTGGATCAGGGTTAGGGGATTGGGGGTGTGATATGAACGCTTTCGTTGATAACATCCTGCAAATAGTTCTAATGCCGATTGATTTTACTATACATTGCTGATGCGACAATGCTTATTTAGAGTTGTGACTCGGACCTTGGGAGCCAAGGATAAATCAGGATAGCACTAGACCATATGACCCTCTTACCTAGTAAAGACATGTGGCGTTGAAGACCGATGACTTAATTCGCTTGTATTAATCGGAGTCAAGATTTTCCTTAATTTAATCATTCTAAAGCAAACCTTAGCTTGGCGATGCCGAAAAGTTCCTAGGATCGGCTATCGGTGAAAAGCCTATCAAAGCACTTTCATATCGGCTCCCTTGAAATAGTATTGATGTCGAAAACACATCGGGGATTGATGATCGGGAATAAATTTTATCGGGGTCAGAATGTTTGTTGCGATCCTTCTAGGTTTTTCCTGATTATGATAAAGTGCGTCGGGAATCGACTATCAACGATGTCTTTCTGTTCTTAGTTAAAGCCTGTCCCCCCATGTTTTATCGATTCCAAAGGGGAAATGACTATCAACGATATCTTTATGCGCAAACCAAAACTTCCTTTTGTTGATGCCAATGGAGATCGATGCTCAACGATTGAGGTTTTCCAAGTGATTCTTTTTCCTTCTTTGAATTCCTTCCTATGGTGACCTTGAGCTTGTTCGGTGAAGTGTTTGGATGTCGATTCTTTATTCAGGTGTTAAGGTATTTTTAGTCACGAGGTTTCATAAGTTCAAGCAAACTTGAATAGGTGATGAGAGTCATGAAAATAAGAAAAGACAAAACATTTTCAAAAATGAAATAGAATCATACAGTGTAGAAGATCAATAAGTAAAAATTTGATAGAGTCTTTTTTAGGGTGTGTTGAGTGCTCAACAAATGGCAACTTACTGGGCGAAAGAAGAATCTCTGTTCCTACCTTGGCTCAGCTGATGCAAAAGATGGTAAAGAACTCAACTAGTTTTTATTAGAGCCTATTTTATCCTTGCATTTGAAATTCCCTGGTTGATGCATCCGGGCCATCCTGTGGGGTTTTCAACCTTTGTTCCACCTTCATTTCCTATAACCTTGACTAACGCCTCCTTTGACAAGATTCAAGTAAAGAATTGACTGGACCCATGCCCTTTAGTTATCCTTATTCACTTGCTACAGTGTTTCTCCGCTTCCAACAAGCATCCATAGCCTCGATAGAGTCACCCCGACGTCACAGAGCTTGCTCCGTTTCCAATGAGCGTCCATAGCCTCAACGGAGTTATCTGCATACCCTCTCCCACTATGCACTCATTTGATATAGTTGAATTTATTTCGATAGAATTCCCTGAGCGAGTGGGAGAGGAGGACGTCTGTTATTTGCAAAATGAGATGGTTAAGGTGATTTTTTGCTAGCTTTGTCTTTGAGGTACATGTAGTCATTTCCATCTTACCACCTTTCCCTTAAGGTTTTACCAGACCACTAGGCAGAGAATTCATCATTTTCCCAAGTTTGTTCATCTGCAGGTTAGATAGAAAACCCTTTAAAACAACTGTAGGTATCCCAACACTTCTTGTGTTGTATGTGAGTGATGAGTCGTGAACTTAGTTCGTTATATCGCATGAATTGAGGTCAACCACTATCTTTCTAAACACAATTTTCAAAAGCGCATAAGTACTATAGCAAAAAAAAAAAAAATGCATTCCGCAATCAACCTACCCTACAATAGAACATCGTGAAAACACACACACACTATTTTTTTCTTTTTTTAATGAAAATATTGTTTTAGGGCTTGGCCATTCACCAGGAGGGCATCAGGTTCCCCCCTCGGATTCTGAAAATGATACATGCCTACCTTAATTTTCTCAGCCACTTGAAAAGGTCCAAGCCATAGATTCTAAAACTTAGAATGCTTTCCTTTCGGCTCATTTTCTTTGTCCCATTTTAGGACTAAGTCTCCCACTTCAAAATTCTTCTCTTTATCCTGATGCTTATCAAACCACCTTTTAACTATCTGTTGATGAGCTATTAAATTTGAATTTTCTTTCTCCCTTTCTTCTTCTAGCATGAGGAGGGTATCAATTCTTTGTTGTATGACTGATCAGGGTTGTCCTCTAGAATCATAAGCAAGTTGAAGAGATGGAAGATATAGCTTGTTCGGGAGAATGGATTCCTGTCCGTATACTAGAAAGTACGGGGAATTTCTTATAGATTCCTTGGGTGTTACTCTATCATCCCATAAAGGGTTATGGAGTGAACTGTGCCAATTCCTCTGATTGTCTGCAACTATTTTCTTTAATATCCTCACCAGGTTATTATTGGTTGATTCTGCCACTCCGTTCCCCTATGGATAGTAGTTTGCAGAGTATCTGATTATGATTCCTTTATCTAGATAAAACTCTATTAATAGGGTGGAAGAAAGTAAGAAACTTTATAAAAAACAAAGATGAAAGGCACACTGAACCTTATGATCAACTTTTGTTCTATGAATTGGATCACCACCTTTTTGTTTACATGATTCAGAGGGATCGCCTCTGCTCATTTCGTGAAACAATCTATGGTAGTTAGTATGTATCTATGTTGTTTTGAATAAATCAATGCAATTTCTTCTATGATATCTAACCTCCATTGCTTGAATGGCCTGGAAACAACCACAAGTTGGAACAAGACAACTGCTCTCTTTTCCTTCCCCGTGCTTATTTGACAAGTTTTATAGTTTCTAGCGTATGTGTGAGCATCCCTGAACAGAGTAGGTCAATAATAGAAAACTCTCAGTATTTTATGAGCAGTGGTGTTTCTTGCGAAATGTCCCCCTGTAGGACCATCATGGAGCTCCTTCAAAACTTTGATTTCATCTTCACATTCGAGACATCTTAAAGGTACCCCATCATAATTAACATGGAAGAGCACCAAATTTATGAGGCTATATTGTGTTGTTTTTAACCTGAGGGATATCCTTTCCCTAGGAATTAGGTTTCTTGGTCAAGTTACATGATCCAAGATATAAGTCAGTTTCTCATACCAAGACTCTTTCCCTGGGGAGACGTATGAAGCTTCACCACACCATAATTCCAATTCATTCTCCCACCCGGGGTCTTCATTTACTTGGTCCCGGGCTTGAACTACCAGTTTGCATAACCCTTATCCGTTAACCAGTTTAGCAGGTTTTATATCTAGAAAAAATTCTTGGATACTTCCATCCAATTTTCTCTTCTTTCCCCCATCTCTTGTTGAGTGAATAGGGATCATAATGCAAGGTGAGGCACAGTGAATTTGGTATGGTTTTTCAGGATGTAAGATCTGAAGTGTTTCACTACCTTGTATACTTCACAAGCTTGCTTGTCTATAGTAGGGTAATTTAGTTCGAACCCTTGGATATTAGTGCTCATGAATGAGATTGGGGCCTCGTTGTTGTCATCATCCTTCTGAGTCAATACTGCAACTAATGATTGGTTGGAGGTGAAAGTATAGAGGAAGAAATATTTGCTAAAATTGAGACTTCGCAACACTGGGGCTTGAGATATTGTAGTCTTAATATTGCTGAAAGAAATTTTCCATTCATCATATCGCTTAAATTCAACATCTTTACATATCATTTTTTGTAAGGGTTTGATCGTTTCAGGGAAATCATTGGTGAATTTCCTCACAAAATTGATTTTCCCAAGGAAGGATTGCATAGCCTTTTTGTTGTGGCGTAATGGGAGCTGAAATATATCCCTAATCCATTTTGGGTCTAGGCGAATTCCTGCTTGAGATATAATATGACCTAGCAATTTACCTTCCTTGACACCAAAAATAGTTTTGTTAGGGTTTAAGGATATAATGTATTTCTTGCACCTTTCAAAAATATGGGTTAAGTGTTGGATGTGATCTTCTCTATTCTTTGAATACACAGTCACGTTGTCCAAATAGACTACTACACACTTGTTGATTAGTCCCCGAAATGATACATCCATGGCCCTTTTGAAGGTCGCTCTTGCATTGATTAACCCAAAGGGCATACGTTTATAAGCGAAGGTTCCCCACTTGGTTCAGAAGGTAGTCTTCAAACAGTCTTCCTCTGAAACTAGAACTTGGTTGTAGCCTAAAAAATCATCCATCAGGGAGAAAATATCAGATCCAGACATGGTCTGCAAGAGTTTCTCCATTGGTGGGACTGGGTAGTTGTCATTTTTTGAAGCTCTATTGAGGTTTCTGAAATCTACGCATAGGAAGATCTCCCCAGACTTTTTCCTCACAGGAACCAAATTTTCTACCCATGCAGTGTCTAACCTAGAAGATAATATTGGCATCTAGTACTTTCTTTAACTCCTGACACATGAGAGGCTCGAGGGATGGGTGGTACTTCTGGAGCTTCTGTTGGAAGGGTTTCACTTCAGGATTTAACGAGATAGTGTGTTGAATGATATGAGTATCATAAGTTTTCAGATCTCGGTAGGACCATGAAAACACATCTTGATATTGTCTGAAAATTTTGAGATAGGCCTTCCTTTCCTCTTTAGATGCTGTCTTGCCAAGATTTATATTCTTGGGGTTTTCAGGGGTTCCTAGATTTATAATTTCATGCATGGGACAAGAAATCCCCGTCTTTTCATTCTTTGACCCTTTAAATCTTTCCCTTAGGTCAAAAAGGTTTTCTAAATTGGCTACCCCCTTCGGTATCATGTGAGAACTTGATTTGTCAGTCGATTGATCTATATGAGGATCAATTTCTACTAATTGCTCCTGGAATACTTCATCATCAATAGCCAAGTCTTTAAAGTTATCCTGATTGGTCAAAAAATTTATGATGTGTTCATCTCCTTTGAGGACCTTCCAATTAGAAATATTATTGGGCACCGATGGTTTGTAGAGTAGCTCCATAGTGAACCGGGAGGCTTCGTAGTCTTCTAGATGGGATAACCTTGAGGCAACAGTGGCCAGAGAATCAACGAGAGTGTTCTTTGTTCCAGGGATCGCTGTAATGTTGAAGGCTTCAAAATGTTCTATTAGTCTATGCACTTCTTGTTGGTAATTCCTCAGGTGGGGAGAATTGCAATGTAAAGTGTTCCTTACTTGTCTAACGATGATTTCAAAATCTTCAAAAACCTTCAATTCTTTAATATTTAAGTCTATGGCTTTCTTTAGCCCTTGTACTAGAGGTTCATACTTGACGGTGTTTTTTGTGCATTCAAATTCTAGTCTACAGGACAAGAAATTTTGTGTACCTTTTGGGTCAATGAGGATGCACCCAACCCTTGACCCTTCTTGCGATTTAGATCCATCAAAGTATAAGGTCCACATTTGTGAGTGAAAACCGTCATCTTCCTTTTTTATACCACTTTCCTCCTTTCCTCATATCTTTACTGTGATTTCTAACATTGGTTCCTAACAAAAGAGGGTTTCCCCTGCTGTCGTTGACAAATTTTCTTAAAAACTTATTTTGGAGTTTTGAGTAAGAGGGACATCAAATGAGAGGGGGAAAAAATTATCGAAATCAGAATCACATGAATAATTTCCTAACATGAGAGAGTCTACTGATGAGGGCTCGTTAAGGGTTTCCAAGTCGGTGACCGTGTGTTTTAGATATCTTTCCCTAATATTGATTTTGATCATATTCGTATGTCCATTTAATGGCAGACAAAGGTGATCCCAGTCTGTACTAAAGTATTTGTTTAACTTCTTAGACCAATCTCGACTCAATATCAATCCATAGGCTTCTGGGATATCTACTAAAATGATGTCAATTACTTGAACAAATTTAGGGAGTGTCGCTATTCTCATCATTACATCTTTGAGCTCTCCCATAACCTTCACCTGGGTTCTATCTAGTTGTATCACATGTTTATCACTTTTGAGAGGAACTGCATTTAACTTCTTGCATATAGACAATGTCATAACATTAGAGGATTCTCCTGAGTCAACCAAACAATTATGGAGGTTTTTGTTGAAGACTTCAAATGTCAAAAGGAACGGTGGGACAAAAGGATTTTCCTTCTTATCTTCAGAGCAAGCGTTTACAATTGGTTTATTTCTTAGATTTGTGGGGGCTGAATTTTCTCATTGGTCAGTGCTGGTTGTAGGGTTTTCTACTATCTTCAATGCTTGTAACAGAAAGTCCTTTTGTCGAGGGATTATACACATGTCCATGATCGATATATTTGTCTTCAACATTTTCAAGTCTTCTACTATGTTGTAGTCTAGCTTGGGCGATTCTCGTGTATGGATATTTATAAGATTTCTCCAGGGAAAAAAAGGTTCTTTCAGGTGATCGAGAGCTAGTTTTCATCTCGAATTTTGGGCCATAGAAAGGTTGTTTGAGACAAGTTGACCTCTACTTCGTGTTTTCACAACCAATACCTCTGCGGGTGGTTCTTGAGCCTCAAATAGGTGATCAAAAGGCATTGGTAGGTCATTGTCCCATATCAACATGGTTGTTTCTTCAGGTGGACCAACTTCTTCTTGATAAAAAATATTCATAACTGAGCCGCTTGATTATTCGATTAGGGAAACCTCATCTAGAAACTGGTTGGCCATAAAATTCATGGCATGCACCCATTTTGGGAAGTCTCTTTTAGAGTCTTTCTCTTGGTGATAGGTACATAAAGAGTCGGATGCTACATTTCCCAGATCGATGTTTAAGTTGGCTGGGGGGGTTCAATCGCTTTGAAGGGTGGAAAATTAAAAAAAAGGCTTATAGGGCCTCTGGCCTTTGTTTCCTTCCCCTACACTTCTTTGCATGTCTATGATCACATTTGAAAACTTCTTAACCATGTGTTGTAGGTCTTCTATGTCTCCACTTCCATTTTCGGGACCTTGTTGTGTTTGTTTCCCTGCGGGTCTAGTCAATAGGAGTCCTCTCCTGGGGGGAGGTTGAACTTCCTTATTAACTAGTGAGACCTGGCCTTCTTTACATCCCTTGATTTGGAATTATATTGGTTTGGATTCTTCAAAATTCTCAGCTAAGATTGCTTTGGTATCCCTTTTCATAAACATGGAAATAGAATCTGGGAGAGCATTAAAATATACTTCGATTTGCATCTCCTGAGTGGGTTTAGCTTTGGGTTGAAATTATTTTAGGATAGTGGTGAACCATTGATTAAAGTCTTTAACCTTCTCCTTTGAGCTCATGGTGGTGGTGAACAACTCGGCCATCAAAGCTCCTGTAGTGGTTTCTTTTGCAAATTTATCCAAAAAATCCTTTTGAAACTTCGTCCAACTAGTTATGGATCCTACAGATAAGTTAAAATACCACACAGAGGCCTAATTCTCAAAATTATATGGGAAAATCCTGCATACTACGTCTTCATGTTGGACATTCATCAATATAATAGCTAATATGAATTTTTTGATATGGTCTTCCGACAATCCTGAGGTTTCAGGGTCAAATTTAGGGAGTAACTTTTCTAGATGTCGGGGAAGGTTATGTATTCGTCTAGGGATGTCCAGAGAATCTCTGGCCAACCAAGGTTGATTATTATGCGGTGGATTTACCCTTTCTTCATTATTATCATTGTTATCCTCCATGTTGTTCGATCCCGAAACTGAATGTTCTGAGTTAAACCATTCCTCGTCGGAAAAACCATTGGGCTCAGAGAAGTTGCTGGCTGGTGTTTGGGGATTAGATTAAGAGGATGTTTGATTTTGGTGAGGGAGAAATCTATCATTTGTTCTACTGTGTGCACAAAAACCTAGTCGGGGATATCGACCACTGGTCTACTTAATTGTTTTCTATGAGGAAGTAACGAAGCTAAGGGAAACGCTCTGATCTGTCGCGCGTAAGCTCTTGCGATTCTTTTGGGTTGGTTCAACTCCTTGTGAGGAAGAGTGTAAGGTATCTCAGGGAATATATGTTGTTCCTCTTGTTGGGGTGAGTTACTCAATTCAGGAGTACTCAGTGTGTGTGGGTGATCTTGAGAATGACTAGCCATGCATGTGGGCTTTTTTGAATCTATAGGCTTTGTGAAAAATTCTATAAAAAATATTGTCAACCATTCATTCTTTAGGCCCTCCTTCTAGTGCCACTTCTGTTGAGGGGTCCTAAATCCCTTTAAATCAATAGTAGGAACCATACCTGCCATCGAGGCCCAATTAGACTCTGCAAAATTTAATGGTAGAATGGTTCTCTATATCTTGCAATCTAGCTAATTAATCGATGGGCTTTATGTAGTGATTGACATGATGTCTTCTTGTGAAATCTCCTCCTTCATTTCAAACATTCTCTTTTTGTATTTTCTCTTATAGGTGTGACCAATACAAGATAAATGTTTTTATAAACCAACTGAGTAACAAAAGGGGGGATGAATTAACTACTGAAGAAGGCTGAGCTCGTGATAACCCTCATACTCAAGCATGAAGACAATGATTCTTACACCTACAACAAGCCTAGTACTAATACATTAACCTGTTGGTGTTCCAATTATTGAATGAGATACAATTATTAGAAGAAAACATACATGCAATAAATGATGGAAATAAAAATAGTTTCCTTAACTCTAATCATCAATCACATATTAACTCAACGATCTACTCTTCATCCTTAGAGACAAGAACTATAAAAATATTGAAATAGATAACTTATCAACAATGTTGGAACAAAGGCAGACCTAGGGTTCAACGCTTCAACAATGCACCAACAAAACCCTAACTACTGTCCCTTTCAGAAACACTTGTGAAGCAGATGAAGTCTCACCTGAGGTAGAGGTAGGGGTGGTTGGAGGACTCAAGTGTCTACAACCTAGCTGGGACACAGATCTATGATTACAATACTTAACAAATCACTTAGCAATTAACATTCATCAGTATTTAACCCTTATTCACATTGCATATCAAAACCCTAATTACAGAGAAACAAAATATTCAACCAGATATAATACATCCAAGCACTTAACATATAGAAATAAATAAGATCTAGCATTCATTCACATTACCAAGCACTAAGCTACTATATTAGATGGATCTAGCATATATCACTGCACTAAGCATAAATCACATCAATAACATAACAACTATTGGCACAGGGGCAGACCCAGGGTTCAACGCTTCAACAATGCACCAACAAAACCCTAACTACCGACCCTTTCAGAAACATCTGCGAAGCAAATGAAGTATCACCTGAGGTAAAGGCAGGGGTGGTTGCATGAATCAAGTGTCTACAACCTAGTTGGGACACAGATCTGTGATTACAATACTTAACAGATCACTTAGCAATTAACATTCATCAGTATTTAACCCTTATTCACATTGCATATCGAAACCCTAATTACAGAGAAACATAATATTCAACCATATCTAATACATCCAAGCACTTAACATATAGAAATAGATAATATCTAGCATTCATTCACATTACCAAGCACTAAGCTACTATATTAGATGGATCTAGCATATATCACTGCACTAAGCATAAATCACATCAATAACATAACAACTATTGGCACAGGGGTAGACCCAAGGTTCAATGCTTCAAAAATGCACCAACAAAACCCTAACTACTGGCCCTTTTGGCAACATCTGCGAAGCAAATGAAGTATCACCCGAGGTAGAGGCAGGGGTGGTTGCATGAATCAAGTGTCTACAACCTAGCTGGGACACAGATCTGTGATTACAATACTTAACAGACCACTTAGCAGTTAACATTCATCAATATTTAACCCTTATTCACATCACATATCAAAACCCAAATTACAGAGCAACACACTATTCAACCAGATCTAATACATCCAAGCACTTAGCATATAGAAATAGATCAGATATAACATTCATTCACATTACCAAGAACTAAGATACTATATTAGACACATCTAGCATATATCACTGCACTAATCATAAATCATATCAATAACATAACAACTATAATGCCCAAATAAACCACAACACATGATATACATGGTTCACCCCAGTGTGGGGCCACGTCCACCAACTCTTCTCTTCTTTATTTCCTTCTTTCAATATTCTACAAGCATAGAGCCACAAGAACCCACTCCAAGGGTGCATGTACTCACTGTGCATGATGGCAGCTACAAATATCATAAATCTAAAGATAAAGATAAGTAGAAAGCTCATGCACATACAAAGAAGGAAGGGTATACAAAACCCTTCACCGATGCCTCCAGATCCAAAGGAGAAAAGGGAAGAAAATGAGAGAAATGCACATACTATCACAAAGGATTCCATTTGGAATTTGCATGCATGCAAAAACAAATAGATCTGATGTCTCCGATACTTCAGAAAAAAAACCTTGGAGATCCCATCCCCGAGGGTGCAAAGAAGAAGAAGCTAGAAGATCCGAATTCCAAGAAAGGCAATTCTAGCCATGCCTTGATTGCAATCAACTCCTCTCCCGATGCTTGGATCGTGGATTCAGGAGCATCACATCACATGGCTGCCTCAGAAGAAGTCTATTCTTATTTGGATGCATGCAAAGGTCCTCCTATTCTGATGGGGGACAACTCTTCTGTTGAAGTCACCGGCAAAGGAAGGATTGAACTCACCAACGAAAGCTTCGAGAATGTGTTGCATGTTCCCAAGATTTCTGTCAACCTTCTCTTCGTGTATCAGATGATGAATTCTGGCACCAGAAAGAAATTTGTATTCACACCAAATTCCATGGACATATACAACATGCAAACCAACTCCAGGGTTGCTACCGGTGAGGCAAATCATCAGTCTAGATTGTATACAGTTTCTGAATTCATTGAACCCGATTCTGCTTTACTGCTTACTCATGCTGATGAAAGAAGTAGGATATGGCACGAAAGGTTTGGAAATTTGAATTTCAGATACATGCAACATATTAGCAAGCACAGATTAGTTGATGGTCTACCAAAGATCCTCTTCTCCAAGGGAGTATGTGAGGTATGTGTTCTCAGAAAACACCCTCAAGAGAAATTCATCAAAGGAAAGTCTCAGGGAGCTTTCACACCTTTAGATCTGATCCACAGTGACCTCATGGGTCCTTTTCCACATCCATCGATCAGAAAAGTGAGGTTTGTTCTAATTTTTGTTGATGATTTCTCATGTTTTACTTGGATCTACTTTCTTAGGAAAAAATATGAGGTCTTTCAACACCTCAAAGATTTCAAAGCTTTGGTTGAGACACAGTCCGGAAAGAAGATCAAATTCCTCCGAACTAATAACGGGGGAGAGTATGTGAATCATGAGATTCACAATCTTTTCCATGAGGCAAATATTCAGTTGCAACATACAGTTCCCTACACTCTGCAACAAAACATAGTTGCTGAGCGGAAAAACTGATCTCTAAAGGAGATGGCATCTTGCATTTTGCATGCAAAGTCACTACCATAGAGACTATGGGCTGAAGAACTTAACTATGCAACATACATCCAAAACATATCTCCTCATAGATCTGTCAAGGATAAGACCCCCTATGAGGCTTGGAGTGGCCTCAAATCGGAAGTGGCCCACTTTCGCATTTTTGGTTCACGTGCATGGGCTCGAATTTCCTCTGAAAAGAGGAAGGCACTTGATCCACAGAGCACTGAGTGAATTTTTGTTGGATACCCTAACAGTGTGAAGGGATATCGGCTTATTGATCTTTCCTTAGACTGACTCATCATTGAGTGTAGTGTCCAATTCGAGGAAAGTGTCTTGAATGTACCTCGACAGTCACATGCAGACACCTTCACTCTTCCACCTGTCCAAGATGATGAGCATGCACATGCTAAATCTTCTTCAAATGAGAGTTCTAATTCAAAGGACTTAGATGATTCAGATTCAGAGTTAGTACAGTTAGATGTAGAGTCAAAGCATTTAGATGCAGTCACAGAGCCAGAGCAGAGGCCCAAGTGGGCATAGACTACTCTTCAAGATGCAGGGGATCTCGTTGGTGATCCAACTGATACTAGGAGGACCCAATCTAATTTCAAGGAGCCTCCTATTGCACTCACTACCACTGAACCATTGCCTTCCAGGCATCTTTTCTTAGTTTAGTCTTTAGATCCATAGTCTTATGGAGAGGTTGCTGGAAATCACTTTTGGGAATACGCCATGCAGGAGTACAACTCCCTCCTCGAGAACAAGACTTGGGATTTGGTTCCCCTTCCTTCTGGGAGGAAACTTGTCAGATGCAGATGGGTCTATAGGACCAAGAGCATAGTGGATGGACAGATCAGCAGAAACAAATCCAAGCTTGTCGCCAAAG
>JZKD02S1599279.1:297404-307558 GCA_000966675.3 Picea glauca | reverse complement strand
CTAGGAGGTATAATTACAACTAATGGCCTAAAGCCGACATAAATAAAATAACATTACTAATATAATATGCCCCAATTAAGGGGTAATGAGCCAATATTAGGGCTTAACAATATTGTCTCATTACCCCTTAATTGGGGTAATGAGCCAATATTAGGGCTTAACAAATGGTTCTTGTATCACTCTTTGAATTGAGTGACTATTCAGCATCATGCCGGATTACTCAGATAGAGTATGGTTTCAAGATATGATGCAGTCGATGTTATCAGATGACATTGATAGTGATGATGGTGCTCACGATCTAATCATGAGATAGTGTGTACGAATATGATAATGCTACCGGTTGAATGGTATGTTTGTGCTCAAGACCATTAACTTCAATACCTCCCTAGCTAGGAGGGAGTGTCTATATTATGGTAGCTACAGGAAATATTTACCTCCACGTGTAACCCTGACGAGAATAGAATATTCCAGGAATCAAGAAGAAATCGTAAATCATTAAACATAACCGTAGAAGACAAGTCGACTCAAGGAAATAATTAATATTAAGTATTTAGCATCCAGAATGAGAAGTTGGCCCAGACAACTTAGAAAACAGTATAAATACAAGTAGCCAAACCTCATTTTGTACTACACAACTCAGAATTCTAGCTGGGAAGAAGTGCACACTGTAGAAACTGAGCAAGTGCGCAAGTCCGGGGAGAAGCTACAACCGACAACTTCCAATAGTTGTTGCAATCTGCATTTCTGGTCTAGGCTTAGACTTTCTATTAGTTATGGTTGGAATTTTTGATCAGTCTTGGTTATCTTTATGCATTAGCCATGGTTTTCTATTGGTTTTCTTCCAGAATCATTCTCTGTCAAGGTTAAGGTGCTCGGGGGTGGCTTTGGCCTATGGTTGGGTGATAATATTGTTATATTGTCTATGGTTAATCGAGCACATCCATTAATTTCTAACATCCAGCAAATTCAACAACAAGTTCATGACATTTTTCATAAAGCCAACGCCAAGTACAAGCAATGCCATGATCAACATCGAGTACCACATAAGTTTTAGGTGGGAGATAATGTATGGTTTCATTTGCAGAAAGATCACCTCACAGGACCCCATTGGAATATTATTCCACTCTAATACAGGCCTTACACCATCACTAAGGCTATGGGTGAGAATGATTTTGAATTAAGTATTTCCTCTTTCCTTGGCTTGCACTTGGTATTTAATGCAAAACTGCTTCGACCATATTTTCCACCTCTCCTGGACACTTTGAACACGCCAAGCACTTGGTCTATACAGAACTCAATCATGAATGCATTGAATAGGCAATAGCTGATCAAATCATGAACACCAAGACAAAGGTCATTTTCCAACAAAACATCAAACTCTATCGGGTCGTCAGGGTAGGGTAGTTTCTTCACTAGGTAAAGTGGTCCACTAGAGTCAGATTCAACAAAAGTTTCCCCATTTAATGGAGGAACTTTTTGCAATGTGGACCATTTATTCTTAATGGGGTAGGACTGATCCAAGTGGATATTGATCACCACCCACCTGTGCCACTAATTCAGAATGGTTCCACATTTTGGAATTTTTTCTACGGTTTTTTGGGTCCCAAAATTTTGAGGCCCTAAACAACATTTTTTGACATGGAAGCATCCAGTAAATGTTGCCTTCAAAAAATATTGGGATATTCGAAATATGTACTCCTTGGTTAGACCTTTCCAATGGGCCACTGAGCGCCCCAAAAGAAGATCGTATGCAAAAGTAACGCCCTCGAGAAGTTGATGTATCAACTAACCACATTGGGGCCCACAAACCTTTTGGGGTTTCATCTTCTATGGATAGTTTTTTGGATGTTTGGGGTTTTCTCATTGATTCTTTATGTTAAAATGTATTTTCGACCTCTTTGTAATCATCTTCTTGTGAATGAGCATAGCCATCACATCTCTATATTCATAGATAAGCTACCACCATTCTAGCTAGCTTGTGTGCTTTGCATTTTATAGTCTTTTTTTATTTCAAACAATCATTAATAGAATCTTATTTTAATTTTATTACTGTGTTTCTTGCAATATCTTTTTGTTCCCTTGTTATGTGTTTTTCTTCATATTGTTCTCAATATAATCCAGATGTTAAAATGTATTTTCAACCTCTCTATAATAAGATTCTTGCAAATGAGCGTAGTCATCACATTTCTATCGTCAAATATAAGCTACCACCATTCTAGCTAGCTTGTGTTCTTTTCATTTTACAATCTTTCGTATTTCAGACAATCATTAATATAATCCAAGTTTAACTGTATTACTTTGTTTCTTGCAATATATCTTTGTGTTCCCTTGTTATATATTTTCCTTCATGTCATTCTCAATATAATTTGGATCATGAAAGCCTTACACATTCAACCACTACCTCTAGGTGTGATGCAGGAGCATCGCCGACTCATCAAGCGAGCCAACGCGGAAGCGGAAGGCAGCTAGACAAGCAGCACAAATTTTGAAAATGCTTTGGGACTGTTGCACAAATCTTAAATGAGTCATTTAAGAAGAGGCGCCTTTGTATATTGTAAATGGACCTTGAGCGGATAACTCTCGTCCTTTAGTAGATATATGACATTTAATATAGTAAATGCTCGTAGATAGGATTTTAATTCATAGATTAGACAATTTTAGAAGGAAGAGGGAAAATGGATATAGACACCCTCATTGTATCACTGTAACATTAGCATAAGCCCGAACATAGAATAGAGAATCAAGGAAGAGAAGAAGAGAAAGCAGAGAGCTGTATAGAGAACACCCATGTACTGATATTTGAATTAATAGAAGAAGATTGGTTCAAATTCATGGTTGTGTGTCTGATTATCTGTGTATTGATGTTATGCTCATGAATGTTTATTTTCCTGCTATGCATTTGCTTTATATGCGGTGTATATGATTTCTTGTATGAATTGAAGTTTGAGAGGGTGAAGGACTGAGTTTCAATTGTTTCTCTATTTGAGCCAAGAGATTCCTGCAAGGAATGCAGTCGAATTGTCCGCAAGGAGTGCGTTGACAGAGGGTTCAGATAGAGATAACTTTTGCCTCATTCACCCCAAAGGTGCCGTTGGGCATAGGAGCCATGCAAGGAGTGCGCAGGCCAAGGGAAGTCTCAGGGTTGCGAACCTGAGTAGGGAACTGAAAGAATGCTGCTGCAGGTGTGCGCAGAGTCGAAGACTTCAACACTTAGCCGTGATTGAAGGTTTTCCGCAAGGAGTGGGAGCAAGGAGTTTCCTTTTTGAGAACTTAAGGAAGTGGGAAAATATCAGGAAGGATAGGCCTCTGAGTTGTTGAGGAATAGCATAGACATGTTGCGACTTGAATTTGCAAGGGCGTCGCAGGGTGGCGCACAGGTGAATCAGTCTTCGGGGAGGAAGAAACAGACGGACGAGATTCTCCGGGAGAATCAGCGAATCACCGTGGGCCGTTGGATCTCACAGAGGTGCAGGGAGGTTACAATGTAAGTATGGAAGAGGTTTGAAGCTCAGGAGGGGCAGATCCGTCGATCCGAGTCACAAGGACCGTTAGATCTACACGTGATATCGTGGATTGGGGTTTCATGAGTCAAAGCTCCAAATTCGTGCAACAAGAATCGCGATATCGCGAGACGCGATATCCCAACGAGCCCAGATCCGTCCATTGTTTGGGCCACGTGTCTGAATATCCAAGGAGTCGGGGTTCAGAGAATCGGGGGTTTCGAGAACAAAGAAATCTTGCCACTTGGAATCGCAATCCGCGATATCCTGACAGTGATGTAACCAGTGTGGGACCACAGGAGTTAGTGGAGGACAGGTGGCGTACCATATCGGGTCTCGGGAAAAGGAAAGTCCCGAATCCATTGACATTAGGATTCGCGATCCCATGAAGTTCGATATCTCGATAAGGTGACGGGACCATTGAATAGTCAACCCACATGTGCATCGGAGTGTCGGCACATCGGGGTTCGGAGTTCATAAATTCCATTTTTTGACGTAGCGAGTAGTGAGTTCCCGATAGGGAGAACTCTCATAGCAAGGGAAAACATCAACGTTGACTCACGTCGGAGTTCGGGGAATCATGAGGCACAAAACACGCGACCATAGGATTCCCAAAATCGCGAAGTCCAATTTCCCGATCATTAAGAGAGATCTTTTGAAGAGTTGCTGTGGGTAAGGAAAATTCTCGATAGGGAATTAGAGGAACATTTGAGTTCTTCGGGCCGTGAGTGGAAGAAGATCCTGAAGGAGCGGGCGTGCTTGCGGGTGCGGCTGCACCAAGGTGCCCCAATATCATATCAACCTCAGGGGTTGGATTCTCTCATGGGAATTGAACCTTGGTCAATATTGAAAAAATCCTCATTCCTCATTAGTGGATCAACCCCTTTGTGCTTTTAGATTTGTTGTGATAACACATCCAATGTAATATCCATGGTAGTTTTAATAATCAAAGGAATACTTATATCCCATCAATTATTGGAAGAGAACTATGATAGAACTCAAAGTACATAATATATGCTTATATAGAAAGGTTCAACCATTACACCATTGGACTCAGAAGAAATTTTGTGATCCAATTCATTGTAATTTGAAAATTACAAGGAAAAAATTGTTCATCTAAAATATAAGAATAAAATAGTAAAGCATTAATACAATCCATGTATATTGTTATAGTATATTTTTTATCTTAACTTATAATTTTATTGAAAATATTAGGGGCCACAAAAGTCATTGATTTTCCATTCTTGTACAGTAAATTGAAATTTCAAGGATAAATACAAGTTATGATCACTAGAATTTACAAAGTTGATAATGATTGAGAGAAGTTAGGATGCGACGAACCATTTTTGGTTTGAATATTATCTAATGATAGTGTTCCCTCCTACCCAACAACCAACCTTTTGCATCTATGTGGATGGTATTTTTTCTTTTGTAATTCTAGCTAAAATCTTGGTTGAACTATACTTGGATATTTATGCACTTGTGGAGCATTTTGAAAAGAGCACAATAAATGACTTCACTAAGTTCATTGAATTTAGGTTATAATTTTTTAGTGTCAAATAACAATTGAAGTTATAACCCCCCAGATGGGGTGTTATTGCAGACCAGGTGTCAAGTGGATCGGAAAGGAGGTGACCACCATGGTTCCAACCACGTGATAGGCACGTGCCACCCCCTCACTCCATCGCCATGCATGTAAAACATCCTTGTGCCTACTAGGGTGCCAGTAATCTTAGTGCGCATTGCTCTGTCTATCCATCCCTTCGATGAATTAGAGCCATGAACCAAAATTTACTCAACTCGTGCGTGTATTCCTCCACCAACGATTTCGACATTATGAATTCCACCAGGTGTGCTCGCAACTTTGTTCATCCTCGGTTGAGTCCTCTAGTAGACCGCCTTCCCCCCAGTTGCTCCTTCGCTACCTCTTCCTCCTTCTTGCGCTTGATAGCCTTCATAGCGTCTCAGACATACTGAGACAAAGGGTGGAATACAAATGTGGCTCGACTTGGTAGCCCAGCCGACCGTGCATGGCTCTCTGGCCCTCACCAACACCCTCTCACAATCCTTCACCCTCATCACCTTCCTCACCATCCTCTTCGACGTAGTCTGTCCATAGCCTCAACAGCCTCCTTCCCCTCTCCTTTCCTTTTGCATGTAGGCTTGAATGGTTTGATATCTCTGGAAACTCTCTAGTTTTCAACCTAGGGCCACTCTCAAATTTGGCCTCCACCTCACAGACAATTCCTATTGTTCCACCCAACTCACCTGCGACCACGCCAGCCCATTCACCCCCAACCCAACCAAACTGTGTCCAAACACAGAGTGTAGGATTTGGAGCCAGCCATGCACCACAACAAGAGCCTCACTGCTATACCGACTCAGCATCAGGCTCAAAATTGTAAGAGGGCCTTGCAATTTTGCAAGCCCTGGTCTTTGAATTATGAAAAGACTTGGACGACCTCCGATTTCGGATGGATATCTTGGATGGGGAGGCAACATTGTTCTTGCAAATGCTTTGAGCATTGCAAGGAGCATGCCACCCCACAGATGGAGAAGCATATGCAACAGGGATTGAGCCGTCGATTCTTGTGTCAGCTGCACACAGGACTACGGAGGAGGAAGGGGCACTAGTCGAGGAGGAAGCAACACCAGTCGCAGACCCAACGACCAATGCCACCTCCCTGGATGTGTGGCCACACTACAAGGCTACCACCTGATTTGCACAGGTGTCTTTATCCATGGTTAGTGGGGTGTTTAACTTTCATTTTCCACATAGGGCCTATATTCATATTTTGTCTGTTTCAATTATGTCAGTGTTAGATGAAAGGTCAATTTGGTCTCCCACAGGGGCTGCAATTTTTGTATTTAGATGTTGTAGTATTTATGACTGGAAACTTAAGACTTTGGTTCTTGACATGTTCGGCTAGCTGAACTGGTTTCCCCTTGGGGCAATTCAGTGTTTATAGTCTGGAACAAACAATGATACTGTAATTTCTGCTTTTTGAAGGCTTTTTATACAATCTAACTTACAAAAAAAAAAAACAATCGAAGTTATAACCTAAATTCATTTATTCACCAGGAAGTAGAAATGAATGAGAGAAGCCTTAAATAGGATGTCACAATACATTTTTTGTTTGATTATTCTCTAATGATAGTGTTCCCTCCTACCCAACAACCAACCTTTTGCATCTATGTGGATGATATGTTTTCTTTGGTAATTCTAGCTAAGATCTTGGTTGAACCATACTTGGATCTTTATGCACTTGTGGAGCATTTTGAAAAGAGCACAATAAATGACTTCAATAAGTTCATTGAAGAATCCATTATAATTTGTTTTTCCCATTTAAGAAGATTTAATCCATAAAATTCAAGAAAATAGGAAAAGTAAAGAAAAACATAATTTTCATTAAATTTGAAATTAAATCATAGATTTAGAATTGAAAAATAATGAAAATACTTAATTTTAACGATATTATTGTATTAAAAAATTCCAATTATTGAATTACTTTGATACTCAAGTTTTAAAGACTAAACTTTTTAAAAGAAAGACTAGTAAATAGATATTTATAAGCTATTTTGTATGCAATATTATAATTAATTTGAAATAATGATATTTAAAATATTTCCCATAAAATATTAAAAAATAATGACATCTATAAAGTATTTCTAGTAAAGTATTCAAAACAATGTATTTGAAATAATCAGTAAAATTAAGTTCCTTTCACACTTCTATTTGACATTTGCTCTTTCAAAAACATCACATGGATGTAGGGATCCATTAATGAAATTCTTCCCATAACTTTTTTGGCGTTGTGTATCACTCAACAAAATTTATTTATTTATTTATTTTTGAATTTGTGTTCCAATTATAACTGGGACTTGGTTTTTACTATCATTAGTAAATAATACTAAACAAAATGTTGTATGAATGTTTAAGTTTGGTTCAACATTCTTATTCTTTCAAAATATTAAAAATACTTTTAGTACAATTATTTACCAACATTATTGTATGTTTAGTGTTGTTCGAGAAACTTTTGTAGAACTGGGTGTTCACATTTAGCTTGATACATCGATTTTCTTTGAAAGTGTTAAAGTTTATGGATCATTTACATGTAAAACCATACACCATATTATTACATAGATTAAAAAAACCATGCAAACATTTATTTTATCAATAAAAAATACTATCATATTTACATCTTTCAATTTTAAAAAAATAACGAACCAAAACATATTATATTAAATGGATTGTTCTAATGTAACTAGAAGTCTACAAGTGATCAGCCCGGCTAGAAGTCTACAGTTTCTCAGCTCGACGTCTATATTTATATAAAGCTCGTTCCCATTCATTCCAACTTAAATCCAAACACCTAGCGGATACCAGAACAAAATCATTACATCCTGCAGAATCATGAATGCCTTCCTAAAATGAAGAAAACAAAAAAAATGTAATACAGATATTTCTTACCATCATTTGTTCCTTTCTGAAACAATTGCAGGATAACTAAATAAACAATTTTTTCCGAAACAATTGCAGGATAACTAAATAAACAATTTTTTCCGAAACAATTACAGTACAAATAAATAACAATTTTTTTTTCAAAAGTTGCCATACATACACTAACAATCTCAGATTGGCTCAAAAGATCCACATATTCTATGAAGTTTGGTGAAGCATGGTACCTCAATACCAGCACTCTCGACTTGACTCATGTGGAAGAGAAAAGGACACGGACCTGTCGAAACAAACTTGTATTAAACTCATGGACGCATGAACTATAAATGATGGTGAAAATGGCCATGTTTTTGGAAACAAATAAAGTAATAGAGGGTACAATGATTACACACAGTTATGAAGGCAATCAGATAGGAATGAAAATCTAGGATATGGCATGTAGTTGGAAGCAAAGATTGTGTAGTCTTGAACAATGATGGGAAAGAAAGAAAGAAAGAAAGAAAGAAAGTATTTTTAACGCCCACGAGGCTAAAAATAGTCTAAGGGACAGATTGCTTTTTCATCTGTCTTTTGTATTCGGCCTTTTTCCCGTGAAGTTTTACAATAATCGCTCTCAGTTTCTCGACAAACTCTTCGCTGAATAGATTATCCCAAGAACTAGCTGCCAAAATACCTGCATAATTTTCCCTATTGTCTTTGAAGGCCTCACATTCTAAAATGAAATGTTTTTCTGTTTCCACTTTTCCGGAAGAGAAAAAAATACATACTCTTTCGTCCTTTTCTAGTGCCCTATTTCACAACGGAGTTGATGAAAATTAGTCCTTAATTGAGAAATAAGAATTTTAGATCTCCAAGAAATATTGGCCCCTATGTACGCCTTTTGCTGATGGTTATGTGTGGGGTTAAACTCTTCAATGTAGTACTTCTTCTTTTTCCCTAGCTCTTTCTCCCAAGTACGTTTGTGGAACTTTTCTATAACAAAAGTGTTTATCTCTTTACTGTTTGTAGGACACATGCTCAAGCAAATGCCCCATTTACTAAACCATTTGTTATTTTTCCGCATCCAAGTCTTCTTTCTTTTGCACAATCTATCACTAAACACAACCTTAGGCCATCTACCCTCTTCCATTTGCTCAATTTTTTTAAAATACCTTATGACTCACACCATGACAATTGCTTCAATAGGAGCAGCCCCTGTTTCACTTAACATGATAGCATAAGGAGCTACACTTTTAGTTTTGAATTTGTTTGTAATCAAACACTTATGAATTTTCTCAATTTGTTTCCACTGCATCTCGGTTGTGCTGCTGGCCCACAGTTCACAACCATAGAGAATCACCAGAATCACTAGAAGACCAAAAAGAGTTAGAGTGGTTTTCCAGTCCCACAACTCTACCTCTCTGCACTTGTTTTGAAAAGCATAAAATGCTTTCCAACCCAAAGTTCTTTTCTTTCTACAACCATCCCAACTTAACTTTCTGTTGAAGTCAATTCCGAGGTATTTGTAGTCTGCAACTTCTTCCAGAATGTAGCCTTCAAAGTAGAACTTATGCTGATTATGCTTTCTTTTGTTAGAGAAAACCACTACTTTCGTTTTACTAATATTGACTTGCATCCCCACCCTTCTACAAAAATGCTCAAGGGAACATAAGTGCTCTTGCAAACCAAGAGTCGATTTAGCAATCAATATAAGGTCATCTACGTACAAAAGAAGCCTTATAACAAACTTGCCCAAATGGATACCGTCACCCCCTTGCGAATTTAGTCACTCTTCAAGCTTGTCAATATATAACCCAAAAAGGGTAGGAGACAATGGACAATCTTGCTTGACCCCGATATCACTTCTAAAACTTTAAGAAATGCCTGCTAAAGTTCTAATTTTGACTTTCACCTCTTCATACAGCCTATGCACAACTGTTCTCAAATGTCTGGGAACCCCGAGTTCCTCCATTCTGCCCCAAAGCTTATCCCTAGGAACTATGTCAAAGGCTTTTCTAAAATCAACAAAGCAACATAAAACTTTTTCCTTTTTTTCCCAAACTTTTTCAATGATGTGCCTTAAAGTTATGCAATGATCAAATGTGGAATGTTTAGGTCTAAAACCTGCTTTCCCTTTAGCACGTTTATCTCTTTCTTCTGCCCACTTGCTGATTTTGTTTTCTAACATGCTTCCAAATAACTTTGCAAACAAGGGG
>JZKD02S1599279.1:274861-297354 GCA_000966675.3 Picea glauca | reverse complement strand
AAGAGAAACTTAAATAAATTGGCTTGTGATCTGATTTTAAGTCCCAAATTTGATCTCCAATCAACACTTCCTCCATTTTCCCACACAAACTATGCAAACAAATTGCATAATCTACTACACTTGCTCCATTATAAGTATTGCAAATGAAATTACCAGACTTTTCCCATTTAGTCAAACCATTACAAATGACTAAATCAAAATCCCCACATAGTGTAAGCAATTGTTCTCCAAAGAGATTGCATCCTTTATCCTTTGAAATTCGTTTCCACTGATGATTACTCTCTTCTGTAAGCCATATAGGGTCACCATCTTCTTTACAACAAAGAATGCTAGCTTGTTCACCTGCAGTTCTGGCATTGGAATCCCCCACTATAAGGACTTCACCTAGCTGAGAATATATTGCAATATCTATTTTTAGGGCTGCAAATGGATCTTTGTGGTCAAGCCCTCTACTTTTGTAGATTTTTGAAACTTGTGACGCAAAATAACATGCTGCAATTATGATGTGATTTCCATTTTCTGATATTTTAAGCCAGACAAATTGCTTATTTGGGTCTTCTTTTTCTAGATGAATGAAATGAATTTCTTTTTCTCTTACTAATACCATGATACCCCCGTGCCCTTTTCCATTCTCTGCTGCCTTGTTCCACATTGCTATATTCCAATACCCTTCAAACAAAGGTGTCTTGCACCCTTCATGCTCATGTGTTTCTATGAGGCAAATTTTGTCTCTATCTTCCGCAATAGGCCCTAACCCAGGTCCTCGTCTCCATGGGTAACCCTTACAATTCCAACAAACCAATATTAAGGAGACCTGGGTATGACTTGGTTGCTATTTGTTTTGACATGCAAGACTCACAGTTGATTCTTTGTCCCTGCTTGCCCATACTGACCTTGCTTCCTCATTTCTTGTTGAAGAGTTTGTTGCCTCTTCTTTGTTATCGTTTGTTACCTTGTTTTGGAAGGAGGTCCAAATTGTGCTATCACAACTTTACCTTTATAAATCAATGATATTTTTCCCTCATCTTTTTCTGCCCTAACTTTTGTCATTTCGTCCCTCCTTTCCTCGCGTTGTTTTACAGTTAAGTATTCTTCTAGAAAAAACTAGGAACCCCTCAAGACTTGCTTCCTGCTTAGAATGGTATCTTTATCACGTAAGTTGGGCATGATGACTTTTATGGGCTTGGCTCTCTCACCGTTGGGCTTACCTACTCTCCATGCTTGACATATTTGTCCTTGCCATTGGAGCTTGTCTTTCAAGAAGTCTCTTGCAAGGTCAAGAGTACATTCATTTTTCCCATAATCTTTCACCCCCTTAATAATTATGTTTGTTGCTCTATCCTATCTTTCCTTGCTTTCTTATCTTGCATGTTTCCAACCTGAATGTTTGTTTCTCCTTCCCTCTTAGCAGAATTGCTAGTAACTTGAGCCCAGGTTTTGGAGAGTTTTGTGGAATCTCCTTTCCTCTCTTCTCTTGATGTCTCTTCATTGTTTTCTATTTGGGCAACTACTTTCCCCTTATCCTAGGATAGTTTTGCATTAATCATCTTTGTATTCTCCATTGCAAATTTATTCATGTTTTGCACTTCCACTTTCATGTATTGCCATTATGTTTTCCCTATTCGGAGAGCTCCCTGTAGCAATGACACTTTCTCCTTAAGAACTTTGTTGCTTTCTGCTAAAGCCTGGTTTTCAGCTGTTATTATATGGATTGTACAATCTCTTTCCAGCTGTTTAGCTTCTACTACTTCCAACCTTTGTTTTATATTTAACAGTTCTTTCACATAAAGATCAGATGACCAAGTGAGAGGTGTGGATGTGGGACTATATAAGGCACAATCATCAATGAATTTTCCTTTTCCTTTGGACTTGTTTGAATGTTGTTTATTGTGAAGGACCTGAGTACTTTCCCTTTGAGACCTTTTTTTCCTTGTCTGCTCCCATTTTAGACGAGCTAGTCTCCGTTTTGAAATGCCTCGATACTATTTGGCATTAACCCAAACCCACTTCCCGGTTTTGGCTGATGAGGAAATTTTCACTTGCCCTATATCATTTGTTTCCATGGGTTCCAAAGTTTCTTGTCCCATTGTCATGATGATATTAAGGGAAATCAAAGTCTCTGCCCAAAACTGACCCTCTATTTTATGCTTAACCCTTCAGTATCTGTTGGTCTGACCACTGAAAACTTGCTGCTCTGCCCTTGCTTCTCTGCCCACTGTCCCCGTCCACTGTTAGACCACTGTCCCTGCCCTCTATTAGCCCATTGTCCCTGTCCACTGTTAGACCACTGTCCCTATCCTTTGTCAGCCCACTGTCCATGTCCCTATCCTCTGTTAGACCACTGTCCCTGTCCCTGTCCATTGTTAGATTTGCATTTCAGGCTCAGGCAATTGTAGGGTTCTTGGGCATCATCCAACTATTGAACTCTAAGCCAACTTTTCTGAATATGTTTTAAAAATATTTTTGGATTTGAGAACTGCTTGGATTGGATGGATTAGTTTAGTTTAAATTTAGGTGAATGGATTCCACCTGTTTGGCAAGGGGAAAGAGAAGAAAATGACTCACCTGAAGACTGATATTTTGATCGATCTTACCCTCTGTGTCCACTGGGCCCTCTTCCTTTCACATCCACGCTGCCAAGCTCGAGGGCTCCATAGTCTTTGCACTTGTTCCTGCTGCTGTCTGTCTGTCGAGGGATTCAAAGTCTTTGCACTCGTTCCTGCAATAAACGAATGGAACACCATGATCGGTGTGGGTTATGTTTCTTGCTATAATATGGAACCTGTAATTATATGGAACCTATAATATGGAACCTGTAACACTTTAATGTGAGTTCTTATATTTAAATTTGATTATCAAAAGACAACGCTTCCAAGAAAGTCAAATCTTGGAAAGAGTGATTATAAAGTCACATCAAATTTCAATTTTACTAAAAATAAAAATGTTAAAATAACATGAGAGAGATCGAGAGTTAATGTTGAAGTGAGCCACTCCATTGGATTAAATTTGAAGTTAACCTTTATGAGGTGATACTTTAAATAACAGATTTTCAATATCCCTAGTTTGGGTGATGATGCTTCATGGAGATTATTGTATGTTGGATAGTTTATTTTTAAAATAACCTGAGAGATATCGAGAGTTAATGTTGAAGTGAGCCACTCCATTGGATTAAATTTGAAGTTAACCTTTATGAGGTGATACTTTAAATAACACATTTTCAATATCCCTAGTTTGGGCGATGATGCTTCATGGAGATTATTGTATGTTGGATAGGGCCATCGCTGTGGGATAAAATCCATTATTGAGAGGAAGGGCATTGGATTTTCTCCAAAATTGTTTTTGTTTGCATTTGGGAAAATTGACTAGAATTTGAGGTCATCCTATTGCTTTCAGATAGTAAAACGTCTGGACTAGTGTTTGTTCAAAATTTTATGACTTGCAATTATAATTGGGTTCATTTTTTGGTTGAATCCAACACCCTTGTGTTGAGTTTAAATTTGATATTGTCAAGTTGGATTATTGTAAAAGGGTGGAATTGCAAGAAACCCTCTTTTCCGTTGATAAAGTTGGACATATGAAAGATCAGTGTTTTGATCTTCATCCATGTATGCATTGTGAAAGCATATACATTGTTTCGGTAGCTTATACAGGTGCTCGATATCTTCTTGGCCATACTTGTGAATGAAAATAAAGGGAATTTGAACCACTTGTCCCTGACAGGGGGGAATCTAAAGTTTTCAGTCAGGTTCCAAGTTTGATTTACAACCCGTGAACAGATGATCAAGTATGCAACCTAGTTCCTATTATGTAGTCTTGTTCCTAAACATATTGTTGTTGATATGGTTTGTGGTAATCCTAAAACCATTCATATTGTTTTGAGCCTTGAGCTCTTGATAGTTTGTGGATAGCTTAAAACCACCAATTAAGCAGAAGACATGAAGTTCTGCTTGTTACGTTTTCAGATTTTTGAGCCTTGAGCTCTTGTTAGTTTATGGTCAACTTAAAACCATGCCATTTAGTAGAAGACATCATCTTCTTCTAGACATTCGGTTTGTGGCCATCCTGAAACCACCAGATTAGTTTGTGGTCATATCGAAACAACCAAATGAGTTTGTGGCCACCCTTAAACCACCAATTTAGTAGAAGACATGATCTTCTACTATTTTTTCAGAGTTCAGAGAGGATCTTAAGCCCTCTAAATATTTTCTTGACACATTACTAGTTGTCAAGAAGTGGCAGTTTTTCAGGCAAGAATAAACTTATGATTAAGGGGGGATGCTGAAAAATCTCTAATCTCATTTCATTATCTTACCCTAATTCTCACACCATTAGAGGAAAGTTGTGGTATATGTACTATATATACATTATTGATGTACATATTAATTGAATTGGCTTTGTGTCTTTTCCACCAGTGTTCTTTGCCTTCTTGATCTGGTTAGTTATTCACTTTATTGCCTATATTCTTAACAATTTATTAACAGTAGTTAGACTTCTGTTTATGATCAATTCTGTTATAGTTAACTGTAGAGTGGTTCATTGGATCTTTTTGTAATTTGTGTATTCTATTTAAAACAGAGAAGGGCACTGCTGCCCCATGGTTATTTCTGCATCTCTCTTTTATTATCTGCCTCTCTTATTTTATCATGGTATCAGAGCTAAAGTAATAAGCCTCTTCGGAGAGTGGGGAGCATATTGATTAAGTGATCGAGTGAAAACTGATCGAAAGAATTGAATTGTTGGTTCGACAACAAAGGCGAACTGTGGCAACAAAGGGCATTGTTGTTGGTTAAGCATACTTGGTTCTCTGTGCATGTTGATCAAGCATATATCTATGGTCCATATATTTTTTAAAGAAGAATAGCACACTGGTTATTGTGCACGCTCCCTTTGATAAGGAGGGTGTTGTCTAGTTGTTCTACAAAATGACTTTTTTCACTGGAATCCGACGATATAAATTTAAATGAATCACTATTTTTTGTTGTTCAAAATCTATTTCTGAATGCATAAATGGATTAAACATGCTGAAAAACCCCTAGGGAACTCGCATTATACATACATAATCACTCAAATCTACAAATCTAACAATTTCTCGTTGGAATTCAGGTAAATATGCTCGGAAAAAATCATCATTTCATAAAACATTGGCTCAGTAATTATGCATTTCCAAAGTTGGCTTCGTAATTTTCAGGAGTTGGCTCAACAATAACTTGTTGACTCCCTTTGAGCTCAGTAATTCTCCATGAGATTGTTGGCAAGAACTACAAATTCTAGTCCTTGCGGATGAAATCATTCCTTCAAGCTCATGAATGTTGGGAACTTGTAGAGAATGGATTCATAGAGCCACCAACATACTAGTTTTCCATGACAAATCCACATAAAAATGGTGTGGTAGAATAGAGAAAGAAATGGAACAAAGCCAAATATTGGATTCAAAATTCAACAGATGACTCAATTTTCTCAAAAATAATTGGTGCTGCCACAACAAAACAAGCCTAGGAAATTCTCAAATATGCCTACCATGGTGTTGGTTACTTATCTTCGATACTCTCTGAGTTTATTGAACCAGGGTTCATGTCTGTTCGAGGTTCCAACAAAGCCTCTAAAACTATCGGCCCTCCTGGTAAACCAAAAGGAAACACAACACACAGAATGCGCTGTGTAGTCTCACCCGAGATAAATTTAATGGGTGGCTGTAATACTGAGGTGTTTACAGCCTAGGATTGAGTATGAGATAAGCGGGCTAAATATTGAACCATTATTATGATTTGCAAATACAACATACTGTTATTCATGATTTATGTAGTAGATCCATAGGTTTATTCCCTTAACATCGCAAACGCACTTAAACATGCAATATAATAATGCATGAATTCAACACAATAATAACTACTTCAGACAATAGAGACATGAAAACATTCATCACACAACACAAATATTACCATGGTTCACCCCCTCCTAGGGATACGTCCACAAAGATTTGGCTCTCAGCTCTTTTATTATATTATGTTTGCATCTACAACGTCGGGCGCTTACAACTCCCCTCTGATGGGTAAGATCTATATGAGGCAAACTAGATCGCACCAGGCTCCTCATCCTGCGATCTAATCCTCAATATCTACCTTCTCTCATCTCTTCTAGATCAACAACTTACAAAATAGGTCTTACAACAAAACATTACATATCACATCAACTCATGTGTAACTTACAATAGCATAATAGTACTATGAAGTGAACCGACCATGATGCCTAAACATCTATAGTTATACATTCCGGGCTCTTCAACCATTTACAATACCTTACCAAAACCCTAAACTCATCGTCGTTAGGTCTTATTCTGCATCCATGTGTGTTGTTCTTCCTTCCAACTATCTCTTCCCTTGTGCACACCTTCCTTGCATGCACATGTGTTGTGTTTCCTTCTAGCTGTTATTTCTCTTGTGCACACTTTCTTTCCCAAAAACGCCATTCTTTTCCTCTTTGGCCTTTGGCCTACCTCCAACAGGCCCCCAACATTGACATGTGGCTCGTCCCGAGCCACCTAATATTTGTGTGCCTCCTCGATCTCCTTGGTGATCGCCTGGAAATTTTCCTTGAGTTTTGTTGCCTGTGTCTACGCTTGCACAGTCTTCTCCTTGAGTGTGTCCATTATCTGGACTGCAATTTCCTCACTGATCAGTTCCATGCACTCTACATGGGTTTGTGCTATATTTGCCTTAGCTTCCTCTGCTTGTGGAAGGACTTCTGCTACCCACTCTTGCAACAGTTCCACTTGAGCCTTCCGCGCATGTTTATGTGTTTGTGCAGTAATTACTTCTGCCTACAATCTCTTCATGTTCTGTGTCCCTTTGACATGTCCTATGATTGGTATTGTCTTCTGCTTTTGCTTGAGATCTTGGATCGTCACATTGATCCTTTCTTCATCCTTGTCCCACTGTTAGACCTATTGATCCTCCTCTAATCTATTCCAAAGATGAGTTGCTTTATCGAACAAGTCAGCTATTGTACTGACCTACTGCTCTATCTCCTACAGCTGCACTGTTGCTTCTTGCTTCCTTTTCTCCTTCACTGCTGGTGGAGTGGATGATGTGAGATGTTATCGAATATTCTCTATCTCCTTCTGATATTGATCAATTTCCTATGCAATCCGATCAATATTTTATGCTGCCGTGATTGCCTCTCCCTGTGTGGCCTGTGGAATATTCTCGTAAGTTCCTGCCACTTTCTGCTCCAATACTTTTATGCGCTCCCTTTCCTCTTGGGTCTCAGATTCAACCTTCTCATAAACTATTTCCAGCGCCTCCCGATTCTTTGTTGCTTTCTTCAATTCGGTTAAGTGTTTGCGTGTGCGAGACTGTACCTCGTGGTTTACACTAACCTGCAACCTGTGTAGTGCCCCTGATAGTATCCTCATCAAAACAAGTTGGATTTGGATTAATTCCTTCAATGGTGTCTGCCCCAAAATTTCGTCCATGTGCAACATACTAGGGTTGATATGAAATGTTACGTGCGACTGTAGTATTTCCTAGACTGGCTCTTGTTCCTCTTCTTGCACTCTTCCTTCTGTCTACAGTGCTAATGGTTCGAGTCCCCTGCTTCTTGTTGGATACTCTTCCCTGATTTTCCTGAGGAGTTTCCGCATGTCTACCAATTTCTCTTCAATCCTATCCCTGTGGTGTGAAGTGTGGTCGAAGTCCTGAGATAGACAATCCTGAACCATTTGGGCTATAATTTCCCCATCATCATTCGTGATCGTATACTTTGGCAGTGTTCTTTGGGCCTTTTACTTCTTGCACGCGCCTCCCATCTTTGTGTCTGGCCTCTTGTTTTCCCCTGTTGTTTGTGGGTTGGACGTTTCTTCATTCTCTTGCGCGGGCTCGACTTGTTGTTGCTACTTTGTGGTCGGATGTGTCTTATCCTTCTTTCCATTCTGGGTCCCTGTCTTCATTATCCCTTATTCTATCTGTATTTCTTTGCCCTGTCCCATCCTTCGTCTCTTGGGCACTTGGATTTATTTCGACTGGGTTTCTTCTTGCCCTGCCTCTTCTTCTGCTGTCGTTTTCGACAGTTCCTGGGTGATGGTTGGAATCCTCCATTCATCGTCTTATTCGCAGATGACCTTGTTGATTTCCCCCTCTGTGATACAGTACCGCATTTACAGCCACTGTTTAGTCAGATCCTTCCTTTCCTATATCCACATTGTGTGTCGCGTGGCCTAGAAATTGGCAATGTCCGCATATCGCGTGACAACTTTTGGTGTTATTCTCTACATGGTGGAGATGGCTTCTTCTAGGTCGCATAGGTATCCCTCAAAGATAGACCCGTTCACCTTTTTTCTCCTCAAATATGGCCTGGCTCTGAGCAACAGATATCTTTCCCCTTGATTTGGTTTGGGTCTAGTGCCAAAAACTACATACCTTGGCTGTCTCCATCCCATGAAGGCTATTTGTGTGATCAACCATGAATAGTGGAAATTTTTTCCTAGATCCTGCACATCCTTGTAGTCATACAAGAATCGGTTCAAGAGGTACGGTGCCCACCTAATTGACGTGCCTTTTGTGCACTGAGTTTCAACTACAACAACCCCTACTGGGACTTTCTCCCTGCGACATTTTCTTAGCAGCTTTCATGCTAAGAGTTTCGCTCCCAATTGTGTGGCTGCGTCATTGATCCTCTTGATAATGATCCCTCTTGTCCCCCTATTGGTTCCATACTTCTTCTTCATCTCTTATGATAGCTCTTTTTCATCCAAAAACAACGTGGGATCCATGCCCTGAATTGGTAACCCTGTTATTTTTTCCTAGATCCTGCACATCCTTGTAGTCATACAAGAATCGGTTCAAGAGGTACAGTGCCCACCTAATTGACGTGCCTTTTGTGCACTGATTTTCAACTACAACAACCCCTACTGGGACTTTCTCCCTGCGACATTTTCTTAGCATCTTTCATGCTAATAGTTTCGCTCCCAATTGTGTGGCTGCGTCATTGATCCTCTTGATAATGATCCCTCTTGTCCCCCTATTGGTTCCATACTTCTTCTTCATCTCTTATGCTAGCTCTTTTTCATCCAAAAACAACGTGGGATCCATGCCCTGAATTGGTAACCCTGTTATTTTTTCTATAAGCTCAACGTCTATTGAGACGTGATTGTAAAACCAGATGTCCCCTCCATGCATGAATTCTAGAAGTTGTTTGAGACATGCGGTCGTGTGTTGACCCCTCCCAAAAAGTGGTAGGTCCACGAGACCTAAAATTCCTGTCCTCTGCAATCCAATTTCCCATTAGAGTGGCTAATCAAGCAGTTCCCCAAACCGACCCGTGCTCACCATCTCCATGTATACTCTTTTTGCAATTTCAGGTAACTTGTCTTGTTCTTCTATGTCGTGGTCTGAGTATTTGATCTTCCCTATGTGAACCAGTAGCTCTCGTCCTACCTGTACCCCATCTGGTATGCATGGTAGAACAATTTTTGTTGCCGATTTCTTGCAAGGTGATTTGGGTATCTGTATCCTTTCGTTCTTTTGCTGTGGTGGTTGGCTTGAAGTTCCGACGGCTTCTAGTTGTTCTACAATATGCCACTCTAGCTGGCCCATGATATCCTCATCCGCTCCCTCCAGTGGGTGGTCTGATATAGTCATTTAAGACTCGTCTGGCTCGATTACTGCATCCTGATTCAACTTCATTCCATTGCCTTCCGGAATTGGTCCAATGTTTTTTGGTTGTACCTCCTTCAAGGTTTTTGCTTCCTAGTTCTGTGGCTCCTGTACTTCTGTCAGTATGTATCTATTTGTGCCCTCCAGTGCTGGTTGTTGGATTTCTTCCAGTATGGGTGTCAAGTGCACCAATGCTGTCTCTGGGAATGGGATTTCGTCGATGTTGACAATCTCCAATAGTTGTTGTTCACCTTCTTCCGCCTGTCTGTGTGACCTAGTCTGAACTCTGTTTTTTTGGGCATTCTAGCTCGCTTCTACTTGCTTGGGTGGTGCCATGGCGGTGAATGTCGACTGTTTGCTGGGTTCAAATTTTCTCTATGACCTTTGTGAGATCACTCTGTGCTTTTAGTCCTCTATTGATCTTTGTCTGCACTTCTTTCGTGAATAGACAATTTGCTTTTGCGTCTGTGTGTTGTATGGGTTTTCCATGAAGCTTGTCGATGACATTTTCTTTATTATGGGTTTTAATTCATCTTAAATACGGGTTCAATGCATCTCCAAAGGGTTCGTAGTTTCCATTACTCTACCTTGTCATCTTTAGTTAGTGCATTTAATGTGGTGTCCCATCCGTCCTTGTCATCCTTTAATTCCGCCTAGTGTTGTCATGTCATCCTGTTTTTTTTTACTTTTCTTTTCCTGATCGTTTCCCATTTTATGTGACCATTGTCCTTCTCCTCGCCAAGGTTGTGTTTCTAAGTTTGTGTGACCTTTCTACCATTGGCGCACTGTGGCCTCCTTGGTTCTTTCCTTGTTTTTATTTATTTATTTATTATTTTCTTTTATTTTCTTTTATTTTTTCTCTACTGTGTTGTGGGTGGTCGACTATCCTTGTAGAGCTTCAGTCAACTCCCATTAATCATCCCTCTTATTTCTGTGCCCGATAAGTCTCTCAAATGTACAACTCCTCCATCTATGACATATTTTACTTCGTACAATCCTAGCCAATGCATTCTGAGCTTTCCTGGGTGCTGAAACAATTTTCTGTCATACATTAGTACCAGGTGTCCTTCCTTGAACATCTTTTTCTTGATGCATCGATCATGCCAAGATTTATCTCTTTCTTTCTAAACTTGTTGTTGGAGTCCTACTAAGATCCAGTCTTCCTCCATAGTCATTAACTAGTTCAGTCTCTCCTATACTGTGCCTCATTCTGTCATTTGTGTAATTGCTACTACACACAAGCTTGGTACTAGAAATTCTAGTGGTACCATTTATTCTTGGCCATAAACCAGTTTAAATGGTGTGTGCCCTGTCAATTGTTTTTCATGTAGTCCTGTAGGCCCATAATACTACTGGTACTTTGAGATCCCATTTGTCCCATTTGATGTTACAGATCTTTGTAAACACATTCTCCAGGATTTTTTTAAACGTTTCCACAATATCATTTTCCTGTGGGTGATATGGTGTGATATTCTGATGATGGACTTCAAAATATTCAGTCATGGCACTGATGGTGTTGTTTATGAAGTGCGTGCCTTGGTCGATCATTAAAATTCTTGGACACCCAAATCTAGTGATTACTTGTTCGAATAAAAATGTGTTGTTTTTTCTGCGATGCAATCCTTCACTGGTGTTCCTTCCACCCATCTTGTTAGGTATTCTGTCGCAATGATAATGTACCTTTCTCCTGTTATTTTTGCTGGTGGGTTGATTGGTCCCACAAATTCTATTGCCCACTTTTCGAATGCTTGTAATGTTACTTGTGGTCGTAATGGCATCTCGTCTCTTCTGTTGGGTTTTCCTACCCTTTGATAGACATCCTATTTTTGACATTACTCCTTCGAGTCTCTGTGAATCGTTGGCCACCATAGTCCTACGCACAATACCTTATGCGCGGTAGCTTTGCCTGCATAATGCCCTCCTACTATTTCTACACGGGATTCTACTAAAAATCTTGGTATTTCATGCTCTAACAGGTATCTTTGCAAGATGCTATCTGCACCCATCTTATATAGATGTCCTGCAATCAATTGATAGTTGGCAGTGTAGACTACCAAGTTGTTTTTCTTGTGCAGTATTATACTCTTACAGTGCAGTACCTGTGATCAAGTATTGGATGATATCTGCGAAGTATTCCTCATCGATCTGAACTGAGAATAATTGTGCATTTGGAAAGTTGTCCTCCAAGTTTTTAGGTTCTTCTCCATTGGTGACTCTTGATAGGTGATCAGGTCCTACATTTAACTTTCCTGGTTTGAAGATTACTTCAAAGTCAAATTTTTGGAATAGTAATAACCATTGATAGATCCCCCCCCCCCAACACTGGCTTGTTGACTAAATATTTTAGGGCTGAGTGATCCGTGAACATATTAAAGTGTTTCCCCAATAAGTAATGTCTGAACATTTGTAGTGCATAGACCATAGCTAGGCCTTCTCTTTCTGTCATGTTATAGTTTTTTTCTAAGTCAGATAACTTTCTAATCGCAAATGCTATCGGGTGATCCAAGTCCCCTGCTCCTGACTGCACCAAGATAGCTCCAAGTGTTATGGCTGATGCATCTACATGTACGTGGAATGTCTTATACAATCTGGAAAAACTAATATCAACATGGTGACCATCTTTTCCTTTAGGGTATCCAGAACATGTTGGCACTCGTCGTTCCACTGAAACTTTGTATCCTTTCTTAACATCTTTTCCATCGGTGCAGTTATCTGTGCATAAACTTTGATAAATTTCCTGTAGTAACCTGTGTGTCCCAATGTCTCTCTTAGCTGACGGACTATTTTTGGTGGTGGTAAGTTAACAATGACTGCGATCTTTGCAGGATCTACTAGTAAACCCATTTTTCATACTATATGGACCAATAGAATCCCAAACAGTGTTCCGAATATGCATTTCTTTATGTTCAGTGATATCTGACATTGTCTGCATCTTTCTAACATTAGGCATAAGACTTCTACATGGTCTTTCAACAAACTGTAAACTGTCCAATCATCCAAGTAAACTTCTAGGAATTGGTGGATGAATTATTTAAACGCAACAATGACTACCCTGGAAAATATTTCTGGTGCAATCTCCAGTCCAAACAACATAAATGTGTGCTGATAAGATCCCCATTCTGTCGCAAATGTGATCTTGTATTTGTCTTCTTTTGTTATCTTGATCTGATGGTAGCTTGCGAATCCATCAGTGAATGAGTAGGCTTCATGTCCTCCTATGTTCTCTAACAATTCATCTGTGAAAGGTGCAGGGAATGGGTCATGTAGGCATGTATCACTCAACTTCCACAAGTCAACGCATATCCTAATACCTCCTTGTTTCTTGTCCTGTACTACCATTAGGCTTATCCATTCTGATTCTTCGACCGGTTCTATGATGTCGACTTCTAGCATCCTGTCAATATCAGCTTTGACTTTCTTCTTATATATGGGGTTTAGTCTATATGGTCTCTATATGATCGATCTCGCTTCTGGTCTGAGTGGTATCTTCATCTCTCCTAGCTCTCCTGTTATACCCTTCATCTCTGTAAATGTTGTGGGGAACATGTCATTATATTCACGCAATAGATCTGTTATGCTTTCCATTGTTTTCTCATCCCAATAATCTCAAATTCTGGCCATTTTGGGTTGCTCGACTATCCCAATATTGAATTTCTTTACTTTCATCGACGCAGAAATAACTTCTGATTCTATAGGTGGACCTTCCACTTCTCTTTCTCCTTCTTCTGCAATTTGAATATTGCGCAAATCATCTTCATTCAGTGCTTCCTCTTGCACATGGTAACATGACATAAGTTCTTTAACTATTTGTTTGTTCCGTTGTTGTTCTTCTGTGAGCATTTCAACTTCTGACTCTTTGATGAATATCACTCCTCTTATATTCTTCAGCGCGACACCTATGTTGGGGTTCTCATGCTTGAATGAGATAGTTACTATAAGATTTTGCTGCAATGTCATCCAGGTAGTAGTTTCTTTGTACAATTCCTGGTCTATATACCAGTTTGCTAGTATGCCCCCTAGAGTATGTATAAAATAATGAGGCCATTCCTTTGGAGGTGTCATTTTCCATAGTGTTCTACTATTTTCTATTTTTCTGTTTTTCGCTTAACCTTATGTGCAATAACCACTTGCATTGATACCAGACTGTGATTGTCTCTTCGTGTGCGCCCCATCATCGTGGTAGTGTGGCCTTGAGTGCTAGATCTAGTTCTAACAGTATTTGATTCTCTAGGACTTCATATTCATACTGTGCTAAGAATGTCTCCATATTGTTTACTATGTGGAAACTGGGTGGTTCTCCGATTTCTATGCCTACCCATATTACGATGCGGTCTATTCGTGCACATCTCCTCGTGGGTACTTCATGTAGACTTTGTTTCCAGTTATCTAAAATGGTATCTGAATCTGTTGCACAGGAAGTGATGCTCTACCAAATGAGTATCCCATCTGCAATTGGGTTTACGTAATCCTCATCGCGCACAGTTGTTCTGTACAACTGGTCGATTTCCTATAAGTCCAAACTAGTATATTCTACGAACCTCTCTCCTTTGGATGGGTCTAATAGCACTATGAACCTATATTATCCTGACTCAAATGTCATTTTCCTGGTCTTTAACTTGATTATGGTCTGGTTGTCAAACGCCCAATCTAGAACAAGCAATGTTGGGTAAGGTGTCATGTCGCCCACTATTTCAATGACTTCAAAATATGCTTTAGTGCTCACTCCATCTAGGTCTACTGTCACTCCTTTCAGTTTGCCTATCGGTAGGACTCTATGTTGATTTATCAGTTTCAATTGAACAAGTGAATATCCTAATGTGGGCTCTCCCATGCATTGCCATGTCTTCTTTGGTAGTACATTAACTTCAGATCCTATATCTAGTATAACATCTCCCATATTGAAATCTCCAATATTGGCATTCAGTCTAAATTCCCTACTTTTTCTTCTTCTTGTGTGTAGGTGATTGAAAGTTTTTGGTTCTAGCTTCTCTTCCGTCTCGAGGCTACATTTTTTTAGTATGTTTTTCAATATTTTCAAAGATGATGGATCACTTAATACCTTTACACATGATTTAAAAAATCCTTTGATTATACTTACTTGTCCCATAGACCGTATTTTACTGGTATGATCCAATAACGAAGGCATTTCATATTCGGGTGTTTCCTTGCTTTGTTTCCTAGTTGAAGTCGTCACAATATATTCCTTCTGAAATTCTTGTTGGGATTTCTTAAAGATCTTTTTTTCCTTCTGTGCGTCGAATTGTGTCCTTGGTTCATCGTTCTTTTTCACCTATTGATTTTGTGTTGACGCTTCTCGAACAGTGCCATCCCCTATTTTCTCTCCTCCATGAGTAACTATATTAATGTTTTGTCCTTCATCCCTTGCTTCGGTCGAAATCCATTGAACATTCTGGTTGTTTTGATTCCTCTTTTCCTGAATCTTTACTAGTAGTGTTGGACATTCTTTTGTATCGTGGTCATATGCACGACAATACATACAAGTTGTTGGTGGATGTGGACATTCCCTTGCATGATTTCCTGGTTGTTGAAAATTTTGACACACCACTAGTCCTCTACCTCATTCTAAACCTCCTCTTGCTCGTCCTCCACCTCTGTAGGCTGCTCGATCTCCTCTCAGTGTATTATACAGAGGAACCTTATTATACTACGTGGTATTGTACTGAGGTTGGGTCGTGTTGTACTGCGGTTGTGCGTTATTATATGGTTGTTGCACAACATTATATTGCTGCTGCGCAACATTATACTGTTGCTACGCAGTGTTGTATGGAGCTGGATCTTGATTAAACTGTGGTTCGAATTTCCCAATCATCATTTCTGCCTACACTCTATATGCATCTAATGTCCTTTCTCGCATCAACTCCATAGTTTTTCAATATTTGCCATCCTGACTTATTGACTTGCAAAAGGTGCAATATGAGCTCTTCAGGACTGTCTGGTATTTATGCATCATCGTGCAGTGGTAAGGTTCATGACCCGATGTTTTACAGATTTTGCACTGCAATCATCCTGTTGGTAGTGGATTTGGCATTCCTATTGCTATATACTGCGCGAATGTTGGAAATTCATTCTTGTGGTGTCCTTCCGTCTTGCAGGTGGTACATCAAACAAATTCTCGTTTGTCTTTGTTCTTATTTTGGTTCAGCTGAAACCTTAAGTTCTTCAAGTCCTCCTTCAATTATTCAATAGCTGGGTCCATCTGCTGATACTGATTTTCTTCCAACTATAAGGCTTCCTGCAGAGCTTTTCCTTGCATTTAGAACTTCTGTTGTTGCAAAGGGTATTTTAAGTGTGGTAACAATGAATTGAATAAAAAGTGTCTGTGATGCGTCTCGGTCATGAGATACTTCAACTTCTCCTTTAGTTGCTTGATTCTTTGATCAATCTCCCATACATAATCTATTGGTTTCTGTCGGGTTTATATCATCTCGTTCATGTATTGATCCTCTGAGCTCGGCTTCTGGAACTTGTTTATGAGTAACTTCTTAATTTCTGCTAGTGTCCTTGTTGTCCCAGGGGCACTGTTTGCATCTAGACTCATGTACCAGTCTAGTGCACGATATATTAGCATAATCGCTAGCTGCGCAAGTTTGGTATCTTCATCAGTGATCTGTTTTTCTTTAGATATCTTTTCACAAATAAAAAAATGTTTCTCAGGGTATTCTACTGCTTCTCCTCTAAATTCAGGTAACCTAATGGTGTGTTCATGTCCTGCCATTCTGAATGTTGAACTACTACCTCCTCGCGATGTAGATACCTGACTAGTGCTGCTTGAACTGGATCCTCCAGTTGATGTTTCTTATGTGGATGTACTTCTTACTATCTAACTGCTTCTGAAATTCAGTTGTCTAAATGGTGGCGTTCTATTTTGTGTATTAGTCGCACATGGGTTCATGGGTTCCACACTAACATTAATATGGATAGGATGGATGCCTTCTCCTCCTGCTCTTGGACCTCTCATATTTCACTCATATGTTGTGCACAGGATTTCCTCAATCTTCTCCACAACCCGTAGATCCTCTACCTCTTCCTCATCACTCGCCAAGCCTTCCCTCGTGGCTATAACTCTCTTCTTGGTATTCACCTTGTATTGGTAGGGTTCTCTGCTATGTGTCTTTCCCGTTGTTGCCAATATCCACTTGATCTGGTCATCATCCATCCTAATTAGGTCCAAGGGTTCCTCCTCCTTCTTGCCTTTATCCTTTCCTCCTTCCATTTCTCCTCTTTTTGTCAGTGCTTCCCCCCTTCCCCCATGTACGCATGGAAGTTTAGTTGTCTGATTCCATTGTCATTACACCTTTTTTATATAGCAATATCTTAATCGAAGTATAGAGTGATCGAATGTACCTTCCTCGAGGTCCCCATAGAAACTCTTGCTCTGCTACACTGTACGACTTCGCAGTGTCTACTGCAAACTCTGTGATAAAACCTACCACAATACTATCAAGCCAAAAGTCTACTACATGGGTGAACTTGTTATTGGTCTGCTGAAGCTGCTCAATCTGTACTGGGGTCCACTCTAGCTATCGAATCCGGTTCGTTGCATGGTTATCCTTCAACCTTAGTATCCACTCCTATAATAGATGTGGAAAATCATAGAAAAAGACTTCATGTAAATCAGTAAACACATATTTCTCAAGATATTTGTGAGGTGTTAGTCTAGGGTTTCTATTGTATTTTTGTGCAAACTCTAGCTCCTTAGTTATTAGACAAGTTTCAATCTCTTCTTTTGTGGGATTCCACAGCCTCAACAATCCCTCCTAATGGCTCATTGGTCTCTTCCCTAACCTTTTCTTAATCTTCTTCCGAAAGATCTTCGAGTTATCGTCTCTAATCATTCCTCTCTTGTTCCTACCAATGACAACAAAACCATTTGTTGGTTACTTCTCTTCTATACTGTCTGAGTTTATTGATCCATGGTTCATGTCTGTTCGGGGTTCCAACAAAGCCTCTAAAACTATTGGCCCTCTTGGTAAACCAGAAGGCAACACAACACACATAATGCGCTGTGCAGTCTCACCCGAGATAGCTTTAATGGGTGGTTGTAATACTCAGGTGTTTATAGCTTAGGATTGAGTATGACATAAACGGGATAAACATTGAACCATTATTATGACTTGTAAATACAACATATTTTTATTCACAATTTATGCATTAGATCCATAGGTTTATTCCCTTAACATCACAAAATCACTTAAACATGCAATATAATAATGCATGCATTCAACACAATAATAACTGCTCTGGATAATAGATACATGCAAACATTCATCACACAACACATATATTATCGTGGTTCACCCCCTCCTAGGGTTACGTCCACAAAGATTTGACTCTCAGCTCTTTTATTATATTATGTTCGTATCTACAATGCCAGGTGCTTACAACTCCCCTCTCATGGGTAAGATCTATATGAGGCAAACTAGATCTCACTAGTCTCCTCAACCTGCGATCTAATCCTCAAGATATACCTTCTCTCATCTCTTCTAGCTCAACATCTTATAAAATAGGTCTTACAACAAAACATTACATATCACATCAACTCATAAGTAACTTACAATAACATAATAGTACTCCAAAGTGAACCGACCATGATGCCTAAACATCTATATTTATACATTCCAGGCTCTTCATTCGTTTACAATACCTTACCAAAACCCCAATCCTACTGTTGTTAGGTCTTCTTATGCATGCACATGTGTTTTTCTTCCTTCCATCCATCACTTCCCTTGTGCACGTCTTCCTTGCATGCACACGTGTTGTGTTTCCTTCCATCTATTGCTTCTCTTGTGCACGCTTTCTTTCCCAAAAACGCCATGCTTTTCCTCTTTGGCCTTTGGCCTGCCTCCAACACAGGGTAATGAAAATGCGAAGACAATAAATCTTCAAACCTTGAAAACTTAGTTTGAAACATTGAAGATGACTAAGACAAAGAATGCTGAAAAATTCATGATGAGAGTGATGGGCATTATAAACCAAATCAAATTGACTGTTGAACAGATTGAAGATCAAAGTATTGTTGAAAAAGTTCTTAGAATCGTACCCAATAAATTTGAAATGGTTGTAACAATCATTCTTGAATCCAAATATCTAACCAACTTCTCTGTAGAATAAATGATGGGATCACTCCCATCCCATGAAGCTAGACTAAACCTGGAAGAAGGGTTTATGTAACATGCTTTCAAGACTCATAAATCTTTCAAAAGAGGTAGAGGTAGAGGAAACAGAGGGAGAAATATAAGAGGAAGAGGCATATTAAATCAAAATGCAGAATAAAGACACACAAAGGAACAACCACAACAATCTAGAGACTCACAAAATCAAAGAGGAAGAGGGAAAATATGGACAGACAAGTCCAAAATTCAATGCTATTATTGCAGAACGTATGGCCACTATGAGAGTGAATGCAGAAAGAAGCAATCATATTAGAACAAAGACAGAGTAAATGTCTCCAACAAAGAAGGAAAATCACCTGAAGTAATGTTTCTTTCATGCCATACATCTAAAGAAGGTCACTCCAAGGACATTTGGTTGTTGAAAAATGGTTGCAACAATCATATGACAAGAAATAAAGATTTAGTTTCTAGCATGGACACTTCTATTAAATCTAAGATAACTCTAGGTGATTATTCTCAAGTAAAATATCTAGGAAAAGACATTGTACATGTTCTAACTAACCAATATTAGAAGAAAGACATACATGATTTCTACTATGTACCAAATGTGAAATACAATCTGATAATTGTAGGACAATTGATGGAGGATAAATATGATGTCTTATTCAAAGGCTCAACATGCTTAATTTGGATAAATCACCCAGTAGGAAACTAATTGCAAAAACCCAAATGACTAAGAATAGGATGTTTCCATTAAATTTTAGGAGTGCCAATTTGTCCCAGACATATGCCCAAAATGTCTCAAGCATAGATGAGACTCTCTTATGACATGCTAGTTTTGGTCATATTCCTTTTACGAGTCTAATTATTCTTCAAAAACATGCAATGGTAAAAGGTATTCATGTTTTGAATGAACAAAATAGTCCATGTGAAAGTTGTATTCTTGGAAAGCATAAGAGAGACAACTTTCCAACATCCTCCAATATAGAAAAATAACATCTAGAATTTGTTCACATACACCTATGTGGACCAATGCAAACCCAATCAATTAGTGGTAGTTTTTATTTTCTAACCTTTATTGATGATTTTCACAGGAAAATATGAATTTATTTTCTCAAAAATAAATCGGATACCTTCTCAAAGTTTAAAGAATTCAAAGATGAAGAAAAACAAATGAGTGGAAAGTATGTGAAGGTGCTCAGATCAAATGGAGGAGGAGAATACAACTCAAAATATTTTTCATATTTTTGTAAATAGAAAGGCATCATAATACAGAAAACAACCAGATATAATCCACAACAAAATGGAGTGGTTGAAAGGAAACTGGTGGATCTAATTATAACAAGTTAGTCTAACTATTTGAGAGATGCTATATATACGAGCATACCCATAGAGGTGAGAGTGAAATGTGTAGTGAGTGTGTGAGAGAAAGATGCAATTCTGAGGTGTTGTGTGTATGAGAGGAGAGGATGGTTGTATGCATGTGCTGGCTATTGTAATTTTCCCTTGAATAATACGAATATCGTTTATCATTGACCGTGTTTTTTTCCCGTATTGGGTTTCCACGTAAATCATTGTGCCTTGTGGTTCTTGGTTTATGCTTTGTTTTTGCTTCCACTTCCTAACAGTTCACTCGGCTCGAATTAGATTTGACAACCCATACTTTGGGTGCATCAAGGTTTGGATTTTCAGGCATGAAGAATTAGTGTGCTTTTGTTGTCTCTATTTTTCCACAAAGGATATTTGACATGGATGTCATGTTATTTTTCATTGTAGTCTAAACATTCTATAAAATGATTTTTCTCTCGTGATTTTTTCTGGGAACATTTTTCCAAAATTCGACACGAGAATTGTTAGATCCACAAATTTGAGTGATTATTTCTATATAATCCAAGTGCCCCAAGAATTCTTCAGCATGCTGAATCCATTTTTGCATTCAGAAATAAATTTTAAACAACAAAAAATAATGATTTCCTACAGGTTTATGATTGTTCACAACTTGACTGGAGAGTGGGAGTTGGGGCTCTAACCTTATTCTTATTTTCCTGTGGTGCGTCTCGATTTCTCCTTATATTTTTCCTATCCCTAGTCCTGATTACTTATATTTTGTCCCCATTACGTATTTACTATTAGTATCATCATTCCCGGTTGGGAAAGTGGGGAAGTGTACCTTTGATACATCGCCAAGATAACACAGTCAACACGACAAGCATAAATGTAAGAATTTGGGAGAACCATGTAGAGCACTAAATGTCTCAATGATTTAAGTTTCTAAATGTGTCATTGATTTCAGTTTCTAGTTTCTTATTGGATGTTGGGAATCACATATATATATTAATTCTTTTTAACCCATTCTTCACATACAAAAACTATTTTTTCAATATCTATCATTTCCAATACATCCCAATATCCCAATAATGGTATACAATTTGGTATCTACAAGGATTGTGGAAAACAAATCTATCTGAGTGAGTTAATGAAGAGAGTTTGTTTTGGAAAATAAATGGACATTTTTTAAACAAATAATTTTTGGGGTTCATAGGAAGATCTTTAAGGAACACTAATAGATCTTTATATAATATTAACCTTTTATATATATATATAGATTAGATGTGTAAAATTAATAATATTTATTTTCATTCCTTTAATAGGGTTTAATAGAAGATCATGTCTCTTTGCATATACAAAGCCATTTTACTATGTTATAATATAAAGATTGTATTTAATATATGAAGAAAATTGTGCCTAAACAATAAATCGACATCAAATGAGTAACTTCTTGAAATGAAGAAAGTGAGATCAAACAAACCCAAACCAAGGGAGCTCCAACATACTAGTTCTTTCTTAGAGTGCCTCTTTGCTTGCAGCCTACTTAAAAAAAGAAAAGAAGCATTGGCCTATGAGAAAATAAAAACTGCAGCCCTCTCTAAAAAAAATCTAGTCAATCATAAATACTGAAAATAAATCATGAGAAATGGAAAAATTAATTGTAGAATTAAATGAGCTCTTTCCTTGGTAATTGATTGATAAATTTTTATTAAATTCATCATTTATTCCCTCCCTCCATTCGGGTCGTGGTGGTGAGTGGGATCTTTTATGTAACCGATGAGCACATGGATAAAGAGACTAAGAAGAACATAGATAACAAGAGAATGAGATGAGTTGTTAAAGACACAAGAGCAATGGACCATAGATAACAAATGTCACAGAATAACAAATGTCACAAGAGCAATGGACCATAGATAACAAATGACACATTTACAAGTTTTTTTTATTGAGGGCAGGGATCTCATTCATGTTGATCTCTCCACACTGAGTTCGGTAGCTTCACCCACCTCTGGTTGGAAAATCTATGTAATCGACAAGAAAAATGAAAGATCATCATGATTACCATTTAATATCATCCCCTAGTTTGGAGCATGTCACATACACAAAAATGGTTATGAACTATGACTTATGGAATTTCTAAAAATTTAATGTTTTTAACTAATGATAACTTGAACTGTGGCATCTTGAAATATTTAATGTTTTGAATTAAGAATAATTTGAAGTTTAGTATTAATGTACTTAATAATATATTTATTATCATATTTTCTAAGTTTTAAACCAAACGTTTTCCTTTGTCTTATCTCTTAGTTCAATATGAGGCCAAATAAGACCTCAAGGTTTTTCATTAATTTTAAAAAATATTATAAACATTTAATATATA
>JZKD02S1599279.1:220975-274851 GCA_000966675.3 Picea glauca | reverse complement strand
ACACAATTGTATGAATATAATATATGTTGGTTTTCCCGGTTTGGGTTTCCAGGTGAAAAATCTCTGTGTAATGTTTGTATTTGCCATTGTATCTTTTCTGTTCTTTTCTGAATATCAGTTTGCAGTAGATATTGTACAAGGTTAGAATTTAAATTGTTCTTGTTTGCCTAGGGTTTGCAATGTTGGGATGCTGCATCTGCAATTGGATCTGTTCTTACATTGTTTTGCAGTGGACTCTCCATACAATACTATTAAGATAAAATAACATAGACACAAATTTGCAGTCGATGTAAATTTCACTTCTTACGCGTTGAACCAGAGTTTGTCGGACTCAAATTATATTTCATTCCTGATGATGTTTTTTCCATGGTTTATGTTTTACTATGGTTTCATAGTTATGAGAGTAAGTTTTTCTGTGAGAGTGATATAGTTGTTCTTTCCCTTTTTTTCCTTCTTGTAAATTGTGTTTCTGGTTCTATAGTTTCTCGCATTTATGTGGTTGTTCCGACCAACCGCCGTTCGGTTGCATACTTAGCCAGTTTTGTGGATGTGGCTTCGTGGATAGGTGTTATCAAACTATGGAAGCTCGTTTTCGGTGTATACATCTTGCACCTAGAAATTTCGTGCTCTACAATTCGACCCTACACTCGAACTCGCAACCATGCCTCTGACTGTGATGATTTTTTCTATTGTACCTACCTTTCCATACTTAGTCCAATTTTCAAAGTTTGGCGGCTTGATGCCTTTTCGGGTTCAGAAAATTTAAAAGCACTTGTCGCTCCCCTCCATCCCAACTACATTACGCCATTCCCAATAGACATTAATTATGCTTTGAGAAGTCATAACCGACCAGATAGGTTCGAAAAGATTGGCTTTAATAAGTGGAAATCTTTAGGACATCTCCCATTAAAATTAATATACATGCGAATATTATGGCATTTGGTAATTTCTTTTGCTTGCATTTTGAATTTGAAAAAAAATAAAAATAAAAAAATCCTATTTTAGTTTTCTTAAAGGCTTCGACATAGTCCATGAACGTGTCACCAACATAGGCCTTGACATCATGTCCCTCTTTAGTATTGTGCATGTATTAGATGTTAGATTTGAGAATCTGCTCAGATATGGGAATGTTGATACATGCTATTAGTCACTATTCAAGGTACATATTCAAAAATCTTGACATTGATAAGAAAAAATATTGAGAACATCTGTCATTAAAATGAATTAAAACAAAATCTATGGAAGATCGTCCAACATTGCTTTTAAGTACTTATTTGAATTTCTCTCTATTATCAAAGAGTTGCGTTTTATAGTGGTTTCGTTCTAATGTTCCTGGTCATGGACATGTAAGACAAGTTAGAGATGCGATTGAGGCCCAAATGAAAGAAGAGAGACTGGTTTTATGTGATGTGAAGAACAAGTATCTTCTGGTAGGTGTTCTCCCTGTATTGGATGCTTTAGTTGGTTGAAAATCCTACCTTGAGATTTGTTTGTTGAACTTCTTTGTTTTTTGCTAGGAGTTGTAATGGATTTTTAGGCCATGTGCAAAATACTTCTTCGTTGAAGTATATAGTTTCTTTGAACAACACGGATTTGGAAAGTGTATCGATTTCTGCAGATCCCAGAAGAATTTCTCTTCCTTGGGGGCGTCGCACTTATCGCGGGTTGCAAAAATGGTCTCTGATGTTCATAAATGATGTGAAATATGGATTCATTTGAGAATGTAACTAGAGGCGGGTAACATAAACTGTATGGGTGGATAAAACAGCATATTATCACTACAAAATTTTCTATTTAAAAGTTTGTTGAGCTACTTCTAGGTCTGGTAGCTGGCTTGAGAGACAACCATGTTCTTTGTCAAAGTTTGTTCGGTTTCCTCTGGATGTAGTTGCAGTCTCCACAGATTTGACATCGCCTTCAAAAAATCCAGACCTTTTTGTGGGCTGCCATATCTGCCACTGCTATGACGAAAGATATATTCTGATGCGATCTGCAACATTTGATACACTTGCCAGACCTGTTTTGGCCAAAGAAGTCATGTGCCTCAACAGAATAATATTTTTCAGATGGCTTGGATGTTCGTTCCACTTTACTGTAATAAAACAAAGAAGTTCAACATACAAATCTTTAGGCAGGCTTTTCAACCAAACAGATGATCAAATACAGGGAGAATAACAGTGACAACATACTTGAATTTTTTTCCCGTCTCGTAGCTAATGTCACATAAAACGACTCCCTCGACTTTGAATTTGGCCTGAATCACATTTCTAAGTTATCTCAGATGTCAATGGGCAGGAACATTTCAAGGAAAGAACCTTAAACCCCAAGTTTTCGACAACAGAGGGAAATTAATACTTGGGAAATAATGGAATGTTGAATAACCAATGATTGTAAGAAGGCCATATCTGGAAGAGACAAGCTATTCAAAAAAATTGGATAGATCTAGTTCGCAGTACCAATTAAGTTGAAGACCCACAATTTATATTCAACTCGTTTTTGTGAATAAAGTATTTGATCGTCAAGAAAAATGTGAACAAGCTTCATGAATGTACATATTTGTTTTGGGTCGACGGCAAGCCAAATCACAATCATTGTGGAAAATAATCTTAGCTGTATTTTGTAACTCATATTATTTTAATATAGAATAATTGTGGTTTATTTTTTTGATAGTGTTTTCCAATATCTGGTATTGATTTTCATTTTATTTTGTGCCTTTTTTCCCTGTGTGTTGTTAAACATGGACGACAAGCCTTTCTTTTTGCTGCCCAGTGCTTCAATTTAAATAAAGGATAGTATGTTCGTTGCTTGCATTTTACATTGAAGAATAATTTTGTCATAGGCCATACTTATGTGGCGGCAGCCCTATACTTAAAGAAAGAAATTGGAGGACCTGTCCTGCTTTCATTCTTCAGGTCCCATAAATAGAATGAATTAATGACTTACAACAAGGCATCTCAAGTATCGACGCAATGTTCTTGTTCAATATCTTGCATATATTGCAACTTATTGATGCAAGTCGCCCTCAAAGACAACCCGCGTCCACCAGGACCTTCTATATCTTGGCCCGAAGAGTCAAAGCTCTTCCAACTCCTCTCGGGAGTTCTCACTACCCACAACTATCTTCTTAGTGATCTCCCCTTCGCTACTCGGGAAATTGGCGTTCGGGCTATCGCGAACCCTGTGTGCGCTTCCCGTGCAATCCAAACCTCCGAGCTCCGATCCCTGATGGTCAACGGTCAACGCCTCCACTTGTCGGGGATCTTCCTATTGGGATATCACTGCTCGTGATGTCAACGGCTTGGAGTTCCAATCTCCGAACCCCGATGTGTCGATTGTCTGATGTGATGCCACCTGTCCTCCACTATATCCCATGGTCCCACATGCCCACGTCACCGTCGGGATTTCGTGGGTCACGGATCCCCAATACGAGTTTCCTTTGCTATTGGAAACCCCGAACGCTGAATCCCGACCTCCTAGTATCTCATGCCACGTGCCTTCGTAGAGGTCGACGACTCTGATCAAATCGGGGAATCGCCACTCGCGATTTCAACGTGCATGCAACTTGCCTCGTCAAACGCCGAATGACGATATGCGATGGATCTTGACTTCCTTCGCGCGCCTAGGGCATAAGTCCCATGCAACTTCTTCGCGATCCAACGATCAATGGGATTTCGTGATTTCACTCCGCGAATCCTGCCCACTGGTTCCTTTCCTTGATGAATTTCTTCGTTTCAAAGCCTTTCCTGTTCAAATCTCTCCTGGGTCTGTTCCCACTACCTTCACAATGGAACTATCCCTCCTGAGCTTTGTAAAATCTGACTCCTTTGGAGACTTCGCGCACACTGCCTGCGCTCGACCTTCAACAACTTTCAAAGTGTTGAAGTCTTCAGGTTCCATGCACTCACCTACAACATAAATCTCTGGCTTCCTTTCCTCAGACTAATTGTTGAGACTCCACTCTTGGCCTGCGCTTATCCTACACGGCTCAAATAAACCAATTCAACTTCCGGCAAACGAGAATGAGAGATTAACTGTTGAGCCCCCTCAACGCACTCTATGCAGAGGAATTCAACTGCCCTCTATGCAGAAATCTCTTGACTCAAACAGAGAAACAATTGAAACTCATTCTCTTCTATCATAGACTTTTGAATCTACCATGAAATCACGTACATGGCATATAAAACAAAAGCATAACAGGAAGCAAATATGCAACAAAATAATATCAACAACACACAGAGAATAATCACATCCATGAAATTGAATCAAAGATTTCCTATTAATTCAATATCTGTACATGGGGATTCTTCACAGGTTCTCTGCTCTACTCTTCTTTCTCTCAATGCTAATGCTTGATAATGCTACTCTAAATGATACAATGATACAAAGGAGGTTGCCTATATTCCGTTTTCCCTCTCGAATTCTACAACTATCAAATCTACAATAAATTCCTATCTAACAACATTAAAACTATTAAATGCCTCCTTATCTATAATACAATACAAGTGCGCTTCATTTATGAATGGCTTCATGAAAGAGCGGCGCAACAATTTCCAAGGTACTTTCAAAATTTGTGTGTTGGTGCTATCCAGTTGTCTTCATCCTACTCCACGCGCTGGCTCACTTGATGAGTCGTAGATGCTCCTGCATCATACTCCTCATCTTGAAAATATTCATGGGCTCCTGTCCATGAGCTCTTGCATAGTGTGCCCATACTTTTGAATCACTGCATCTATTTCCCAGCTGGCATCCTCCACTGGGTAGTTCTTCCATTTTACTAGGTACTCAAAATATTGCTTTCTCCTCGTCTTCCTGCCCACTCTCTTATCTAGTATGCACTCCATCTGAGGCTTTTGTGCAACTGGTAATTGTTTCTGCCACTGGACCACTGGTTGCTCAGCTCTAGTGTCTGATTGCTCAGCCCTGTATGGGTATAAATCTAAAATATTGAAAATCGGAGATATCCCTATGCCATCCGACAACTCAAGCTCATAAGCGTTCTCTCCGAACTTTTTCAGGACTCTGTATGGCCCAATCTTCTTCATCTTGAGCTTGTTGTATGTTCCCCTCGGGAACCTTTCTTTCCTCAAGTGTGCGAGAACCATGTCCCCAAATTCAAACTGAATTTTCCTCTTCCTCTGATCGGCTCTGCGCTTATACTCTTGATTCGATTTCTACAGTCGCTGCTTCACCTGTGTGTGAAGTTCCTGCATCGCCTCAGCAAATTCTTCTGCTCTTGCGCTGCTAGTTTCAACCTGTCCTGACTCCCTGAGCTCAGAAACTCCCCTCGGCTGTGTCCCATACAAAATCTAGAACAGACTCTTACCTGTACTCTGATTCATCGAATCGTTGTACGCGAATTCTGCCTGTGGTAAAATCTGATCCCAACTGCTATGGTGCTCCATCACCAAGCTTCTCAATAAATTTCCCAAGCTCCTGTTGACCACTTCGGTCTATCCATCTGTCTACAGATGGTAAGCAGAACTAAATTCCAAGTCAGTCCCCAGCTTCTTCCATAACATCCTCCAAAAATGACCTATGAACTTTGTATCCCTGTCCGAGACTATGCTCCTCGACAATCCATGCAATCTGACAATTTCTTTAAAAAACAAATTCGCGATGTGGGTCGCATCACTGGTCTTATGACATGGTATGAAATGTGCCATCTTCAAAAACCTGTCCACCACCACAAAGATGGAATCAACTCCTCGTTGTGTTCTCGACAAACCCAACACAAAATCCATACTGATGGCTTTCCATGGCCTTTCAGGTATGGGCAATGGTTGATATAACCCAGCATTCTGCTTTCAGCCCTTCGCATGTTGACATATCCTACATCTGTCAACAAATCGTTTAACATCAACATGCATCCCAGGCCAATAATATGATTCACTCAGCTTGGCGAATGTTTTATCATGTCCAAAATGACCTACTAAGCCTCCGCTGTGTTTTTCCCATACCAAATTGTCCCTCATGGAGCAATCTGGAATGCACAGCTGATTGCCTTTAAACAACAACCCTTCCTGGATTATGTATTCTAGCCACAGACTCCGATCCCTGAGCACCGGATTCTCGACTGCTTCATAAGCTTCCCTGAAGTCTGCATCTCCAGCATACATGTCCTTCAGATTTTCAAAACCCAAGGTTTTGACTCTAAACTCCCGCACCAACAAACATTTCCTGCTCAAAGCATCGACTACTTTGTTTGCAGTCCCCGAAATGTGCTTGATCACAAATGCGAAATTATGCATGTACTCTACCCATTTCGCATGCTTCCGGTTCAACTTCTCCTATTGACTCACGAAATGCAATGCGTGATTATTGCTATACAAAACGAATTCTTTGGGTATCAAGTAATGCCTCCACTTCTTCAATGCCTGTATGATGGCATATAACTCTTTGTCGTATGTGGAGTATTTCAGCTTTGCATCATCCAGCTTCTTGCTGTAATATGCAACAGGTCTGTCATCCTGACTCAAGACTCCTCCAACAACATACCCACTGGTGTCACATTTCACCTGAAATGTTTTCTGAAAGTCAGGCAACACCAGAACCGGTTGCTCTGTTATCTTTCGCTTCAACAGATTGAATCTTCTTTCAGCCTCAACTGTCCATTGAAAAAATTTATGCCTCTTTTTCACTGTGTCCATCATTGCGACGCTAATTCCACTGAAATTCCGAATGAAATTTCTGTAGAAACTAGCCAATCCATGGAAACTCCTTACCTCAAAAACGTTCCTCGGCGATGGCCAATTCCTTATTACTTCCACCTTCTCAGGATCCATCTTCAGTTCATTCGCCGAGATTACAAAACCCAAATAAATGAGTTATGTCTGCATGAAGGAACATTTCTTCAAATTGATCAGCAGCTTCTCCTGCTGTAGCCTTCTCATCACAATGGCTAAATGTCTCAAGTGTTTAGCCTTGGTCTTGCTGAAAATAAATATGTCGTCCAGATATACGACCACAAATTTGCCAATGAATTCTCTCAGGACTTCATTCATCAGCCTCATAAAAGTGCTCGACGCATTTTTCAAGCCAAACGGCATGACCAACCATTCGTACAAACCTTCGTTTGTTTTGAATGTCATCTTCCACTCATCTCCTTCTGTCATACAGATCTGATGATATCCTATTTTGAGATCAATTTTCGAAAAATAATTTGCCCCACTCAAGAAATCCATCAGGTCATCCATTCTCGGCAGTGGAAATCTGTACCTGATGGTGATTTTATTTATCGCCCTGGAGTCTGTACACATCCTCCAGCCTCCATCCTTCTTCGGACTTAGTACTGTTGGAACAACACACGAACTCAGACTCTCTCTGACCAATCCTTTATCTAGCAGATCCTGTACCTGCCTTTTGACCTCCTCGTTCTCCTGAGGTGTCAACCTGTACACTGCCTTATTCGGTAAACTTGCTCCGGGTATGAGGTCAGTATGGTGACTCACACTCCGCATCGGTGGCAATGAACGCGGTAGTTCATCCATGATGATATCAACGAACTCTCCCAGCAGTTCCTGAATCTCTTCTGGCAAGTTGTCCACTCTTGTGCTTGTCAGAACAATTCTTGGCTTCCTGACAACAAAGAATTGTGGATCTTCATTCTTCTCCATCTCCGTGAGAAGCTCCTTCCCACTCATGAGAAGTATCGTGCTGCTAACTTCCGGCTTCACTTCTTTATCCTTTATCAGAAGTAACGTGTGTGTTTTCCCATCCTTCTCCAAGGTGTATGTGTTCATCCTCCCATCATGAACAACATTTCTATCATACTGCCATGGTCTACCCAATAATACATGACAGACATCCATGGGAATGACATCACACAAAATTTTATCATAATAATTCCTAATCTTAAATTTAACTAAGCACTGTTTAGTGTCACTTACCTGGTGTCCTTTCTGTAACCACGAGACTTTATATGGACTCGGGTGCTTAGTTGTTTCTAGCTCTAGTTTTTCCACCATCTCGGATGAAACGAGATTATCGGTGCTTCCACTGTCAACTATGACCTTTCATTTTCTGTCCTTGGCTGTACAAGCCGTTCTGAACAGTCTGCTCCACTGCACTGAGCTGTCCACCTCTTTCTCAGGTGCCAAAAGAATCTTATGCATCCCAAGCGATCTTCTGCTGTCAGCATCTTCATTCTCAGCATCACGCCTCTGCGCCTCAGTGATGTGAGTTTCACTTCTGTACGGTTTCCTATCTGAATAGTCAAAGGCCTTGTGTCCATCCTTTCCACATGTAAAACATGTGATTACTCCTCCTCGGCCTCTTCCTCTACCTTGGGTACGAGGAATTACGTTGGCGTCAGCATATCCGCCACCCTGCTCTGCATGCTGCCTCCTCGGCTCAACACATTGTTGTCTCTGCTCAGTTTGTGGCTGCCTCTGCTGTGAGGTTCCACCTCTCTCAGCTTTTCCCTGAGGCCTCTTCCATTCCTCCTTGGGCTTCTGGGTTCTTTCTTGGGAAACAACTTTTCCTCTGGGGTGGCTTCTGCCTCACCCTCACTGTCCCTACTTGCAGCTCAGTTTCTCCTCAGCTTTCAGATCCATCTGGTACGCATCCTCAACCGTTTGGATGGTCAGCATGCTCAACTCATCCTGAATGTCATACCTCAACCCATTCAAGTATCTTGCCACCTTTTCATCATCACTCTCTCGATGACCTGCTCGGATGTTGAGCCTATAGAACTCCTCGGTGTATTCTTTCATCGTCATCATCTTCTGTCTCAGGTTCTTCATTTGCCTGAACAGAGTGATCTGATAATCTCTCAGAATGAACTTCGCCTTCATCTTGGCGATCATCCGATCCCAGCTTTTGATTTTCTGTTTGCCTTTGGAATGTCTGTCTGCCTGCAGCTCGTCCCACCATAAGGCTGCATGCCCCTTCAACTTGGTAATAGCATGCCTTACCTTCTTGTCCTCTTCGATATCTTCATAATCGAAGTAGGTGTCGAGTGCTCGGATCCAATCCAGCAACTCTTCAGCATTTAGACTTCCCTCATAGACGGGAATGTCCATATTAGTCTTGAGCTCATTCTAGCGATGGCTCTGATCAACCTCTCTGTTGAAGCATCCTCTGCTGTGACCTCTTCTGCATCGTGTCTAGCTTCCTCTTCCACCTCAGAATCGCTGAACTCCCCAGTGCCGACTCCACGTCTTTGGGTGGTCTCCATCTCTTCGAGTCTCACCCTGAGATCTCGTATCTATCATTCCATCTTTGGGTTCCCTGCCGGCCTTCCCCTTCTTCGTGCGTCCCTATCCTCACGATCAGGTGACTGTCTCTCCCTTCTCGGCGGCATGGCGTAATCCCTGTCCCTACTTCAGAAAGCAAAGAATCCAAGCTCTGATACCACTCTGACACAAGTTGCCCTCAAAGACAACCCGCCTCCACCAGGACCTTCTATATCTTGGCCCGAAGAGTCAAAGCTCTTCCAACTCCTCTCGGGAGTTCTCACTACCCACAGCTATCTTCTCGGCGATCTCCCCTTTGCTACTCGGGAAATCGGCGTTCGTGCTATTGCGAACCCTGTGTGCACTTCCCATGCAATCCAAACCTCTGAGCTCCAATCCCCGATGGTCAACGGTCAACGCCTCCACTTTTCGGGGATCTTCCTATCGGGATATCGCTGCTCGCGATGTCAACGTCTTGGAGTTCCAATCTCTGAACCCCGATGTGCCGATTGTCTGATGTGATGCCACTTGTCCTCCACTATATCCCGTGATCCCACGTTCCCACGTCACCGTCAGGATTTCGCGGGTCACGGATCCCCGATACAAGTTTCCTTTGCTATCGAAAACCCTGAACACAGAATCCCAACCTCCCGGTATCTCGTGCCACGTGCCTTTGTAGTGGTCGACGGCTCCGATCAAATCGTGGAATCGCCACTCGCGATTTCGACGTGCATGCAACTTGCCTTGTCAAACGCCGAATGCCGATATGCGATGGCTCTTGACTTCCTTCGCGCTCCTAGTGGATAAGTCCCATGTAGCTTCTCCGCGATCCAACGATCAGCGGGATTTCGCGATTTCACTCCTTGAATCCTGCCCGCTGGTTCCTTGCCTTGACAAATTCCTTCACTTCAAAGCCTTTCCTGTTCAAATCTCTCCTGGGTCTGTTCCCACTACCTTCACAATGGAACTATCCCTCCTGAGCTTTGTAAATTCTGACTCCTTTGGAGACTTTGGGCACACTGCTTGCGCTCGACCTTCAACAACTTTCAAAGTGTTGAAGTCTTCAGGTTCTGTGCACTCACCTGCAACATAAATCTCTGGCTTCCTTTCCTCAGACTAACTGTTGAGACTCCACTCTTGGCCTGTGCTTATCCTGCACGGCTCAAATAACCCAAGTCAACTTCCGGCAAAAGAGAATGAGAGCTTAACTGCTGAGCCCCCTCAATGCACTCTATGTGGAGGAATTCAACTGCCCTCTATGCAGAAATCTCTTGACTCAAACAGAGAAACAATTGAAACTCATTCTCTTCTATCACAGACTTTTGAATCTACCATGAAATCATGTACACGACATATAAAAAAAAAGCATAATAGAAAGCAAATATGCAACAGCATAATATCAACAACACACAGAGAATAATCACATCCATGAAATTGAATCAAAGCTTTCCTATTAATTCAATATTTGTACATGGGGATTCTTCACAGGTTCTCTACTCTGCTCTTCTTGCTCTCAATGCTAATGCTGCTCTGAATGATACAATGATACAAAGGAGGGTGCCTATATTCCGTTTTCCCTCTCGAATTCTACAACTATCAAATCTACAATAAATTCCTATCTAACAACATTAAAACTATTAAATGCCTCCTTATCTATAATACAATACAAGTGCGCTTCATTTATGAATGGCTTCATGAAAGAGCGACGCAACAATTTCCAAGGTACTTTCAAAATTTGTGTGCTGGTGCTATCCAGCTGTCTTCATCCCACTCCACATGCTGACTCGCTTGATGAGTCGTAGATGCTCCTGCATCACTTATTTTATTTGATAATATCCATGCTTATATAGTAATATGAGTACTATTGGAGTAAATATAAAAACTTCCTCTTGGGAAAAATTTAGGCAATTATTTGGCCACTGGGTCCTTGGTTTGTGGTATTGAAAAAACTATGTTCCCTATTCCATCATATACATCTTGCAGGCAAAGAGCTTATGTGATTTGCAATTTATGCTTTAACTATTCATAACTCACGAGGGGTTGGAAAATCTTGGCATTAATAAAGGAACGACTGAAGCTGCTTCACTTAGTTAAATCACACTAAATTTTGATTACATTTAATTTAATTTAGATATTAATGTTTATAGAGAGTCAACATTTGCTCATGTCATTGCAAGGAATACAAGATGAATAGATGATAAGGAATTTATCTCGTTGAAACCATAATGCAAATTCATGTTTCTTGTTGCGTTATATACATCTTGTAGTCAAAAATTTCGTGGTTTCAATGAAATTTGCGAATCGAAGAGCATCCTAGAAATTGGGAAATCATTTGCATTTGAAACATAAACAATCCATTAATATATATTAATATGAATACTATTCAAATAAATATCAAAACTTTTTCCATTAATACATATTAGTATGAAAACGATTGAAATAGATATCAAACCTTTCTCTTGGCCAATACTTAGCCAATTATCTAGCCACCAGGCCCCGGGTTGGTGGTATGCAACAACTATGTCCCCTGTTCCATCATGTACATGTTGCAACCAAAGAATTTCAGTGATCTACAGTTTATTCTTTTACTAGTGAGAACCCACCAGGGATTCAAAACCATTGTCATTAATAAACATTGTCACACATCTTCTGGAGAGACCTTGTCTTCTTCCCATTTATTACCCCTTTCTAGTTATATTCTTAGTCACCTTTATATGATCGCCGATTCCAACATTGGCGTGTTGACATATCTTTTTCTCCATCTATATCCTCACATGATGAATCCGACCAACCGCTGTTCCTTTTCATATTTAGTCAATTTTATGCCTGCAGTTGCCAAGTTGGAGCTTTCGAACTATGCTGCTTCTTGTTCTGTGAGATACATTTTCCACTAAAATTTTTTGTGATCTACAATTCCACCGCGGACTCCTTCGTCCTTTTTCCCTTTTTTTCTTCCCGTGTATTATGAGACTATAAAGTATGGACATGATATTTTATAGAGAATGTCTGGCTTCCACATTCCATACGTAGCCACTTTTTGTATCACGAGTTCTTAGGCGAGCGGGATCAAAATTGGGCCTCCATTGTTCCATGCCCTACAAATAGCACCCATAATTCTGCGATATACAAATTGACAAGTGGACATGTGGGATGGCTAACTCAACATTTCACTTCTATTGTTCTGTGTCCTCCAAACAACGATCCTAGTTCCATGATATACAAATTGACAGATGCACTCCAGGGATGGTGGGGTCAATATTACCATTGTTTACGGATGGCAATCCCTATCAACTATCTAACAATATCTAGAAACATTATCTCAATACTAAATTAGCTCTTACTAGTGACAATTGGACACACTGGTATGAAACAGTTGGCATCACACCCTCAACAATATACAAATTGATTACTGGATTCTGACATTGTCTGCTCTTCCATGTCACATATTATGATTTGAAATGTTTCGAGTGATATAATTTGAACATCGAGGCCATGCATCTTCTGGAGAGCCCTTGTCTTCTTCCCGTGTATTATCCCTTTCTAGTTATATACTTAGTCACCTTTCTATGATCGCAGGTTCCAACGTTGGCGTGTTGACATATCTTTATCTCCATCTATATCCTCACACGAGGAATCCGAACGATCACTATTCCTTTTCATATTTAGTCAATTTTATGCCTGCTGTTTCCGGGTTGGCGCTTTCAAACTATGTTGCTTCTTGTTTTGTGAGATACATTTTCCACTCAAAGTTTCTATGATCTACAATTCCACCGCAGACTCCTTCGTCCTTTTTCCCTTTTTTCTTCCCATGTATTATGGGACTATAAAGTATGGACATGAGATTTTATAGAGCATGTACGTATTTTTCATTCCATACGTAGCCACTTTTTGGATCATGGGTTCTCGGGTGGGCAAGCTCAAAATTGGGCCTCCATTGTTCCGTGCCCTACAAATATCACCCAGAATTTTTTGATATACAAATTGACAAGTGGACCTGCAGGCTGGATGGCTCAACACTGTGCTTCTATTTTTCTGTGTCCTCTAAACAATGATTGCAGTTCCACGATATACAAATTGAAAGACAAACTCCAGGGTTGGCGGGGTTGATATTGCCATTGTTTACGGATGGTAATCCTTATCAACTATATAATAGTATCTGAAAAAAGTATTTCCAATACTAAATTAGCTCTTACTAGTGACAACTGGACACACTGGTACGAAATAGTTGGCATCACATCCTCCACAATATAAAATTTAACTACCGGATTCTGACATCGTCTGCTCTTCTGTGTTACAGATTATGCATTCAAATGTTCTGAGCGATACAATTTGAACGTTGGGGCCTCAAGTCTTCTGGAGAGACCTTGTCAGTATGTTTTGGATCCTCCTATTGTTAGGTTCACGAGATGTCCAATTCTTGGAAACTGTTTTGGGTTGCCGCTTTTGAACTCTGCTGGTTCTTGTGCCATAATATACATCTTACACTCGAAATTTACGCTCTCTACAATTCCACAATGCACTCAACCCTTTTTCCCTTTTCTATTCCCATGTGTTATCGCCTTCTGGGTATATACTTTGTCTTCTTTCTATGATCACAGGTTCCAATGTTGTCGGGCTGACATATCTTCATTTCCATCTATATCCTCACATGAGGAATCCGATCGACCATTGTTCATTTCCATACTTATGCAATTTTCCATTGTTTACGGATGATAATCCCTATCAACTATCTAACAGTATATGAAAACATTACTTTCAATACTAAATTAGCTCTTACTAGTGACAACTGGACACACTGGTATGAAACGATTGCTGTTGGTGTAGGGGAAAACCCGGGGTTCACTCCAAGAGTGCACCAACAAGCCCTAGCTACTGGCCCTTTCAGCAACACCTGCGAAGCAGATGCAGTCTCACCCAAAGAAGCTAAGAGGGGGGTTTAAGGACATAGATGTCTACAGCCAGGGGAATGTCAAGTGGAATTAATACAACAATAATGTAGCATTCATGTGTCACTTATCATCTAGATCTACTCTGCATAGATATAGATATGATCTAACACAATAATGCAAATGACAACATAACAATGACAGGAATCTAGACATCAATCACACATACAACACAAAATGTACGTGGTTCACCCTCTCGCTAGGGCTATGCCCACATAACTGTGCTTATGATATATTAAGATAAAGGTTACAGTTTTGATCTGCGCTCTGGCCAAGAGATCCTCTCTCTTCTTCTCTCTTTCTCTCCCCTTCATGCACACCCAGCTACATGATCTGATCTTTGCACCCAATTGAAGATCGTACAATACTAGAAATCTCTCACTCTCATCACTTCTCTCTCTCACATTAAAATAATCTCTCAATCAACCACAATCAATAACAATACCCAATGCTACCACACCTGACCCAACCTAGGTCCTCTCAACCTCTATTTATACATTATAGTCCCTCACCTACAACCTTAGGTCGAAACCTAGGTGTCAAAACCCTAATTACCCAAAAACCTAGGTGTCTGAAACCCTAGGTCAACTTGACCCACGTTTTTCAGGATTCGCCAGCCTGTCTTTCCTTCCTTGTCGTGCGGTGCTCCAAAGCATCCAATGGTGGTTTTCTCTGCTTGCTGAGTTGTCCATGATTCTTTTCTCTTGCTGATCTGTCATCCCTGATATACTCATCCAACGACTTGCTTTTCCATACTTCACTCCAGATTTTCTGCTCTTTTTCTTACTTTGACCCAGTGACAGTCACTTTGTTTCCCGCACAGTTCTCATTTTACCTTTTCTTCCTTGATCTTCACTTCCTTCCATAACCAAGGGCCAACAGGCCCCCAACACTCACATGTGAATCATCCTAAGGCACTTCTGTTCTGATCCTTCCATGTCACTTTGACTTTGGACTGCTGAGTGCAGCCTTTTCTTTCTGCTCCATGTCTCCTTCCCTTCCTTGTGTAGACTGTATTTTCTGTGTCTGGTACCCAGTTTCAACTACACCTGGTACCTAGACCCTTTTCTCCTTTCTCTTACTGAGAGATGCGAGGCAGCTGGTTGTCATAGTACAACTTCAACCGATTCCCTTTTACTAATCCCTCTTTCCATTCTCCCTTCAATGTCTTCAGCTGCACAACTCCTCCTTTTGTAACATAGGCGATCTCATATGGTCAGAGCCAATGTGTTCTGAACTTCCCTGGATGTTTTATAAATTTACTGTTATACACCAATACTAAATCGCCTTGCTTAAACACCTTCTTCTTGATGTGTCTGTCATGATAGGCCTTCTCTCTTCCCTTTTGTACCTACTGATGTAATCCTGCAATAAATTTATCTTCTTCTAGTTCAACCAGCTGGGCAAGCCTCTCACGAATAGTGCTAGTATCATCCATGTCTGTAAATGCAACAATTCTTAAGCTTGGTACCAAGTACTCCATTGGGACAACAACTTCAAGACCATAAACCAAATTGAAATGGGTCTACGTTGTTAATTTCTTGCAAGTGGTTCTATAAGCCCAGAGTACTACTGGTACTCTTAAATCCTAGTCATCCCTATTCACACTGCAAATCTTTGTCAATGTTGTCTCCAATATTTTGTTGAATGCTTCAACCATTCCGTTTTCTTGCGGATGGTAAGGTGTACTCTTCTGATGGTAAGGTAAGGTGTCATGGCTTCAATTGTCTTGTTGTTGAAATGAGTGCCTTGATCACTCATAAGGGTCTTAGGGCATCCAAACTGGGTTATTATGTCATGAAATATAAAATGCGCAGTTGTAGTTTCACTATAGTCCTTGACGACTCTTGCTTTGGCCCATCTATTCAGGTATTTTGTCGCAGTGATAATATACCTTGCTCATGTGTGCTTTCCTGGTGGGTTTATAGGTCCCACGAAGTCAATGGCCCACATTTCAAATGCTTGTAGGGTCATCTGCGATTCTAGTGGCATTTCGTCTCTTCTAGATGGTTTTCCAACTCTCTGGCATACATCACATGCTATGGTATACTCTTTAGCATCTCTCTGTAAAGTAGGCCACCAAAGGCTAGCTCGCAGAACCTTCTGCATAGTTTCTTTTCCTGTGTAATGTCCTCCTGTGATGCCTTCATGAGATTCTGCAAGGATCAGTGGGTGCTCTTATTCCATCATGCATCTTCTTAGTATCTCTTCATGTCCCATCTTATATAGCTGACCAACTATCAGTGAAAAGTCTGCAGCGTGCACCACTAGATGTTTCTTCTGGGAAATTATATACTCACTTAGAGACATTCCTGTTGACAGGAATTGGACTATGTCTGTGAAGTGGTCATCCATATTCCTGATGGTGAGAAGTTGTGAATCCAATAGTGTATCCTCTAGACAGGTGGGTTCTTCTCCATGTTCCAGCCTCGATAGGTGGTCAGGTCCCTTGTTCATTCTTCCCAGCTTAACTATGATCTCAAAATCTTATTCTTGAAGAAGGAGAAGCCATCTGCATATTCGCCCCTCGAACACTAGCTTGTTGAATAGGAACTTCAATGCAGAGTGATCAATAAACATTTTAAAGTGTCCTCCCAACAAGTAGTGGCAGAATTTCTGTAATGCATACACCATGGCTAATCCTTCTCTCTCTGTAGTGGTGTAATTAATTTCAGCTGTGGATAGCTTTCTGTTGGAAAATGCTAATGGATGATCAATGTCCCCTTATCTAGGTTGTGCTAGTATTGCTTCTAATGCAATGGAAGACGCATCAACATGCACATGAAATTCATTGCTCCAATCTGGAAAGACCAGAATAGGCACAGTCACCATCTTTTGTTTCAGTGTGTCAAAGCTCTGTTGGAATTCTTCTGTCTAACCAAAATGGCAGTCTTTCTTTAATAACTTCTCCATCGGTGCAGTAATCTGAGCATATCCTTTGATAAATTTTCTGTAATAGCCAGTATGTCCTAGTGCAGTGCACAGTTGTTTGACTGAGGTAGGAGGTAGCAAATAAACTATAATTGCAATTTTGGATGGGTCCACCAAAAATCCTTGCTTGCATACAATATGACCTAATAATACTCCAAATGGCGAGAAGAAGATTCACTTCTTCAAATTCAAAGCAATTTGACATTTCCTGCATTTATCCAACATTAGCCTTAGACATTCAATATGGTTTTTCAACAAACTAAAAACAATCCAGTCATCAAAATAGGCTTCTAAGAACTTATGCAAAAATTCTTTGAATGTTTCGACCACCACCCTAGAAAAGATGGTTGGGGCATTATTCTGTCCAAATGGAATCATTGTGTATTGGTAGGATCCCCATTTTGTGGAAAATGTGGTCTTGTGGTGGTCCTCTTTGGCAATCCAGATCTGATGATATCTTGAAAACCCATCTATAATAGAATATACCCCATGGCCTCCCACATTGTCTAATACTTCATCGGTGAATGGTGTAGGGAAGGGTTCATGCAAACATGCATCGTTAAACTTTATGAGGTCTACACATATTTTGATCTCGCCTGTATTCTTGTCTTGTACTACCATAGGGGTGATCCACTCTGACTCTTCGACAGGTTCAATAATCCCTGCTTCCAACATTTTGTTGAGCTCAATCTTCACTTTTTCCTTATATTTCAGGTTCAATCTATAGGGTCTTTGCTTGACTAGCTTCACATCTAGTTTCAAAGGTATTCTCATCTCTCCCATAGGTCCTTTGATACCCTTCATATCAGTGAACTTGGTCGGGAACAAGTCCTGATACTCATGCAGTAATTTTGTAATTTTGTCAATGGTAGCAGCATCCCAGTAATCTCCGACATTGGCAAGCTTTGGTGTCTTATTTGACCCAATATTGACTTTATTTATCTTGATCGGCTAATTTAGTATTGGAAATAATGTTTACCTTACATGGATCATCATCAACAAATTTGACTTAAACTCATCAGGCTCTTGTATACTCTTTAGCATACTTTGAGCAATGTTTACCTTCCTCGGATCATCATCTTCATCGAAATTAATGTTGTAACATCCTTGTAATTTATGGAATGGTGTAGTCCATTCATCCTCTTATTGCTCCAAAGGGAGGCTATATGCCTCCTTAAATAATTTCTTCCTCACAATCTTTAATGCTTGATCTACTGAAGGAAATTCACTTTCAAACAAAAAGGTGATTACAAAATTCTGAAGCGTACCTTCCCAATCTGCAGTGATAAGGCGCAACTTCACTTGAAGGTACCAGTTAATAGGGGTCATGTCTAGCATGTTAATGAATCTGTGTACCCATTGTTCTCAAGGAATGTCACTCCAGGCCTCTTCGCAGCTTCGTACATGGTCCTTTGGGGAACTTCGACTTGTGTACCTCACTTTGCAGCTTCCTATTTGTGCTGAAAACCATGCTGTCATCAAGGTTCGACATTATGTCCAGTCTGTGATATTGATTTTATGTTTCCCCCACCATCTTGCTAGTGTATCTTTCAGGGCCTCGTCCATAGCCAACAACCTTTGTTGTGCTGGTACAATTGCTTCAAAGTCCATCAAGAAGGATTCTAAAGGATTCAAAGGTTGGTAAGTTACTTATTGTTGTACCAATCCAACGAACTTCTCTGGTCGGTTGAGCACATATCCTTGTGGATACTTCATACATCTTGTTCGGCTAGTTATCCAACACTTTTTTTGAATCTGATGAACATGCGCTGTCACTTCGCCATCTTAGATTCCCATCGGCAGTAGGGTTGATATAATCTTGTTGTCTGGCTGTTAATTTATAGATGTTTTCCAACTCATATGCGTAGTATTCTTCTCTGATGGGCTTTGTATATTGCATAACTTCATATGGATCTAAGGGTGAAATGACCCTAAGGACATCTCCTTCAAATTTCATGCATCTTTTCTTTAAATCGACCACGGTAGAATTGTTGAAGGCCCAATCAATTCCTAGTAATGCAGGGTAAGGGAAACTATCACCAACAATTTCAATTACCTCAAAGTCTGCAAAGATTATAACTCCGTCAATGTCCACAGGGAAATGCTCCAATTGTCCAAATGGGTTGACAACTTGCTGATTAGCCATGCGAAGCCTGATAGAGAAATATATCAGCTTGTGTTTTCCCATCAGTGCCCAAGTTTGCTTCGTCATGATGTTGACCTCCGACCCTAAGTCGAGGAACACATAGTCTATATCATACTCTCCTATTTGAGAATTCAAATTTTTATTCTTTCTTTGTTCTTCTCTTCTTACCAATCTAGTGTACTGCCCTATGTAGCAAGGGGTCTACCTTTCCTAGCTCATACTGCCTGATTAGGTTCTGTAACTCTTGTACAACTTTCTCATCCTGAATTAATTTAAGACAAGTGTACAAAAAATTGATGAGCGTACTTACATTTTTTCCTTCTTTATGCACAACCGATTGATCAAATGCTTGAGGCATTTCGTACTCTTTTACTTCTGGTTGCATCCTATATGAGGACCTTTGGTTCCTCTTGAACTCATGTCTTGATTCCTCAAAGATCTGTCTTTCTTTATTTGCATCAAAAGCCTGAGTCTTCTCCTCAACTTTCCTAATACCTAACTCTTCTACGATCTTTCTTTGGGTTGTTCTATCCTCTCCTTTAGCAATGCCTCCTCGAGTAATGACAACGAATCTAGGGTTGGTTCCGTGAGGTTCAACATAAATCAGTTATACTTGTGGGTTCTGCTGGGGTCCTCATCTTTTCTGAAGCTTATCTAGTAGCACAGGGAATTCCTCTATGACATGCTCGAAGGAGTTACAATAACTGCAGGTTGTGTAAGGATTATGACAATCCCTTGCTAAGTCTTTTGGATGTGGGTAGTTATAACAGATTATTTTTCCTCGGCCTCAACCCATACCTCCTCCTCGTCCTCGTCCTCTATATCCACCGCGAGGATTGAATTTTCCTCTCCTTGGAGAGTTGTACCGCAGAGTGTTTCCTTCTTGCTGTACTTCACCTTGAATCTTGTATATGTCCCTCAACCTCTCATGCATGAGATAGTAAGCTCTACAATATCAATCATCGTGCCCCACTGATTTACATAATGCGTAATACAAATTTGTGGGTGTCTGAACATACTTCTGCATGTAATAACACTCACCTGGGCGATGCCTATTTCTGCACACATCACACCAGGGCAGGTTAACTTTCTTCAAGGGGCTCAACGCTCCTGAGGCCAAATACTCATGAAATAAGGGACAATGTTCCTTATCATGACCTTCTGATCTACATATTACACACCAGACATATTCCCTTTTGTCTTTTCCCTTATATTTATTCATATCCTTGACCTGTAAAGACAAACTGGTTAGCTGACTCAAGATCTGGCTCATGCCTGAGCTTGATTCTCCCATAGGTGTTGATTCAAGATTCATGGTGATTTCCAAAGATTCTGCCTGTGATGCAATCTTCTGCTACATCAGAGGGACTTTGATGTGTGGTAACAACTCAACGATGAACCATTCTTTGTTCTGTTCATCAGGAATCTGAAAAGTTAATCGACCTGTTATGGTCTTGAATCTCTGGTCGAACTCCCAAACAGGTTTTGCTACCTTTTGTTTGATTTATTTTAGCTCTGTAATACATTGTGACTCCGAATTAGGTTTCTTAAACTATGCAATCAACACATTCTTGATCTCTTTTAGTGGATTAGGCTGCGCCAGTCCTTGGACAAGTTTCATGTACCAGCTCAGTGTGCGGTCCCTTAGCGTAGTGATGAACTGGGTTCTCTTGATGGCTTCGTTGATGATACTTTTAATATTCCATACGACTTCACACATAAACCAATGCTGATCTGGATCTTCAGATCCATATCCTCTAAAGATAGGGATCCTCATTTCATCTTCCATAGTCTTTACTAGGCTTCTTGTCTGAGTAGATGTTGAGCTACCAGTAACAGTGCTTTGAGGACTCTGGTGGTTCTGACTATTCTAATTGCTAGGTACTGTTGAGACAATAGGAGGATTAATGTTACTTACTTCAGTAGTCCGCTCGGTTCCTAAGGTTCCTAGCTCGCTTTGGCGAAGTTCTTCACCTTCCCCTTCTTCTGTTCTGGTGGGCTTTGAATGTTCTTCGTTGGTTAGATCTACCTCTTCTCCACTGTAGAAACCCTCTTATCCATAGTTTTTCTTAAACAAGTTCTCAAGGTGAACCCCTCAGAATACTTTCCCACTATGCGTATGTCCTACTTCTGTGTCACTTTCGTTGTCTGAGTTCTTGAACATTATCCTTTTCAGGTCCGACCAGTCTACTGTATCTTCAAGATGTGGTTTTCATGCAAGAGCATCTTGATTCTCAGCTTCAGAAAGTGCAAACATTTTCCTCTGGGTCCTTTGAAAAAGTATCTATCATCTTGGCTATATGATTCTGTTATGTCAACAACAAACTCGGTGATATACCGTCCAATTGTACTATCAAACCAATGATCTACTAGTCTGGATACAATGTTGTCAACTCTCTTGACCTTCTAGATCAGTGTCGGTGTCCAAACCACTGGAGGTCTAGATCTGATCTCGAACCGGGTATCAACTAACCTAGCTAACCACTCAAACAACTCCTGATGGATTCCTCCAAAGAAGATCTCGTGAATGTTGGTGAAGATGTATCTTTCTAGCCAATATTCAGTACTCAGTTTAGGGTTCTTGTTCTGGGCTTCATCAAAGTTCCTCTCTTGATCCTCTATCCACTTTTGAATCTTAGTCTTTGATGGGAACCACCTTGACATTCCCTTAAAAAAATTCTGGTCCCGATAATGGAACCATTTGTTGGTGCAGGGGTGGATCCGGGGTTCACTCCAAGAGCACACCAACAAACCCAAGCTACTGGCCCTTTCGGCAACACCTGCAAAGCAGATGCAGTCTCACCCGAAGCAGCTAAAAGGGGGTTTTGAGGACAAAGATGTCTACAAATAGGGGAATATCAAGTGGAACTAATACAACAATAATGTAGCATTCATGTGTCACTTATCAGTCATATCTACTCTGTGCAGCTATAGATCTGGTCTAACACAATAATGAAAATGACAACATAACAATGATAGGAATCTAGGCATCAATCACACATACAACACAAAATGTACGTGGTTCACCCTCTCTCTAGGGCTACGTCCACATAAATGTGATTATGATATATTAAGATAAAGATTACAGTTCTGATCTGCGCTCTGGCTAGCATATCCTCTCTCTTTCTCTCCCCTTCCTGCACACCTAGCTGCAGATCTGATCTTCGCACCCAGCTGAAGATCGTACAATACTAGAAGGCTCTCACTCTCATCACTTCTCTCTCTCATAGTACAATAATCTCTCAATCAACCAAAATCAATTGCAATAACCAATGCTACCACACCCGACCCGACCTAGGTCCTCTCGACCTCTATTTATACATTACAGTCCCTCACCAACAACCTTAGGTCAAAACCTAGGTGTCAAAACCCTAATTACCCAAAACCCTAGGTCAAATTGACCCATGTTTTTGGGGCTTCACAGCCTGTCTTTCCTTTCTCGCCGCATGGTACTCCAAAGCATCCAATGGTGGATTTCTCTGTTTGTTGAGTTGTCCATGATTCTTTTCTCTTACTGATCTTTCATCCCTGATCTCCTCATCCAACGAATTTCTTTTCCGTACTTCGCTCCAACATTTATGCTCTTTTTCTTACTTTGACCCAGTGACAGTCACCGTGTTTCCCGCGTTGTTCTTGTTTTACCTTTTATTCCTTGATCTTCACTTCCTTCAATAACCAAGGGCCAACAATTGGCATCACATCCTCCATAATATACAAAGTGACTACTATATTTCAACATCATCTGCTCTTTCGTGTTACAGATTATGCATTGAAATGTTTCAAGCGATACAATTTGAACGTCGGGGCCTTGTGTCTTCTGGAGAGACCTTGTCAGCCTGTTTTGGATCCTCCTGTTGCCGGGTTCATGGAATGTCCAATTCTTGGAAACTATTTCAGGTTTCCTCTTTCGAACTTTGTTGGTTCTTGTTCCATAATATACATCTTGCACTCGAAATTTCTGCTCTTTACAATTCCACCGTGCACTCAACCCTTTTTCCCTTTTCTTCTTCCTGTGTGTTATCGCCTTCTGGTTATATAATTTTTCACCTTTCTATGATCACGGGTTCCAGTGTTTCCGAGCTGACATATCTTCATTTCCATCTATATCCTCACATGACGAATCCGATCCACCGTTGTTAATTTCCATACTTAGGCAATTTTATGGACGCGCTTTCCAGGTTGGCGCTTTCGTACTCTGTTGATTCTTTTTCTGTGATATACATATTGAACTCAATACTTTCCTCATCTACAATTCCACCATGAATTCCTCAAACTCGCAAGATTCATTCTACCATGGTTCACAAATGTTTCAAAGTATCTATCACTGCCTTCCATCCCCACTAAGTTCATGTCATTCCTAATATACATTGGTTGTGCTCTTACTAGTGATAATCGAACACAATTGTATGAAATAGTTGGCATCCGACCCTCTGCAATATACAAATTGACTACCTGGTTCACATCGTGTACTCAAAATTTCCATGATCTACAATTCCACCACAGACTCCTTAGTCCTTTTTCCCTTTTCTTCTTCCCGTGTATTATGGATTTTTGGTTATATACTTAATCACCTTTCTATGATCGTGGGTTCTAGCATTGGAGGGATGACATATCTTTATATCCATCTATATAATCACATGATGAATCTAACCGATTGTTGTTTCTTTCCATACTTAGCCAATTTTAGGAAGTTTCAAACTCTGTTGCTTCTTGTTCCATGATGTACATCTTGCACTCAAAAATTTTGTGCTCTACAATTCCACCACGGACTCCATGAACTCATAAGATTCACACTACCATGGTTCACAAATGTTTCAAAGTATCTGTCACTTCCTTCCATCCCCACTAACTTGTTGTCCTTTCTAATATACATTGGTTATGCTCTTACTAGTGACTCTTACTAGTGACACTAGTGACAACTGCATACACTGATACAAAACAGTTCGCATCCTCCCCTCTGCAATATACAAATCGACTACCGGGTTCCAACACCATCCCCTCTTCCGTGTTACAGATTATGCATTCAAATGTTTCGAACGACACAATTTGACCATTGGGGCCTCATGTCTTTTGGGGAGACCTTGTCAGTCTATTTTGGATCCTTGTGTTTACGGGTTCACAAAATCTCCAATTCTTAGTCACTGTTTTGGGTTGCTACATTCAAACTTTGCTGCTTCTTATTCCATGATATACATATTGCATTCAAAGTTTTTGTGATTAACAATTCCACCACATACTCCTTAGTCCTTTTTCCCTTTTCTTCTTCCCATATATTATCGCTTTGTTGTTATATACTTAGTCTCTTTTCTATGATCGCGGGTTCCAATGTTGGTGGGATGACATATCTTCATCTCCATCTATATCCTCACATGACTAATATGACCGATCGCTGTTCCTTTCCATACTTAGCCAATTTTATGGCCGTGGTTGTCAGGTTGGCTCTTTCCAACTCTGTTTCTTCTTGTTCCGTGCTATACATCATGCACTCAAAAATTTTGTGATCTACAATTCCACCCCGGACTCCTTGAACTCACAAGATTCACTCTACTACACCTCACAAATGTTTCAAACTATCTGTCGCTGCCTTCCATCGCCACTAAATTCTTGTCCTTCCTGATATACATTAGTTATGCTCTTACTAGTGATATGCAAATTGCCCTCTGGACTATCCTACCATAACCTCTTCGGTGTTACACATATTGCACTCAAAATTTTTTGAGACATACAATTTGACTTTCGCACCCTCAACCACAATGGTTGTACCTTCTAACCCTATTTTGAAGCTGATTTTTCCTGTGCCAGCGACCTCCGTACTTTCTTAGTATGCAATTATAAACCTTTCATGGTAACAGTTCATCATGTAGGAACTGTAAACATTGTCATTAATGAGTGAAATGCTTGAGGATATATCCCATTATTACACATTAAACCAAGACCTTGCGGAGAGTTATTTTGTCCCTTTTGATTGTTCATCTCGAACATGCATCGTTGTGTTACCCTGTTCAAGAAATCTAGAATGCTTAATCACTCATTTTCGTATCTGCCATGTTCACATTTCTATGTATGAAATTACTAGTGTTTAATGTTAAGAATGCATCATGCAACACCCATCCAAATTGTCATTAATGAACGAAAGTCTCAAGGAGATCTCCCATTCACACACATTGCACCAAGATTTGTGCAGGGTTATATTATCCCTTCCAACTTTTCATTTCATTCATTGTTTGGAGGAAACAAATGTTCTTGTAGACTTATGACAGCAGGTCGACAATAGTTTTGTGGAGAAACTATTAATATCTTTAGACACGAGGACCATAACTTCTAGTGGTCCAGGGCATACTTTTACTATTCATCCCATTCTGCCGAGAAGGAAGTGATTTGGAGCTCTAGAATCGCTCGTGCAGGCTGCCTCCCTGAGGTTTTTGACTGTAAGGAGGTGGTCTCTTGGTGCGTCGAAAAATATATTCCAAGCCAAATAATTATTCCATTGCATGACCATTCTCCTGTTTCTTTGTCACCTCAGGTCTTCCACAAGATGTTAAAATTGTTGGAGTCAACATTGATGTTCATAGGACAAGATTGAAAGCAGTTCCTAGAAAAACATGACAACGGGTTGGACATCTTAGCCGTGTTCCTTGAAGACCTGACAACATTTCCTGAAGATATCACAAAGTTGCAGGTAATTTCCTTTAGAAATCCATTCCAGGAAATTTCTTGGCTGTTTACAAGAATAACAGGACAGACATCCACGACAAGCATTTCCAATATAATTATTTATATTTTGTACTTCACAGTCAAGGAAGAATTCATTTTCAATTGGGAGAAGCTAATTTTGATTGAGATCTGTTCCCAATTGTCACATTCAAAGAATCTAATAAATTTTATATGTCATCGTACTTGATTTTCACAATAGTGCATTGTTGTCCGTTTCCAAAACTTTCTCTTTCCAATAAAATAAACTGTGGCTTCGATCCAATAACATTCTGGTACCAGGCCCTGTGGAGGCACAAGGCCTCCCATTGGTTTTATGAAGTTTTTAATGGATCTGTCTTAGTTTTCAAAGATTTATTGTTAGGGAAGGGTGCTCCGTGGATGTCTGGCCAGGAAACCAGGTTTTTGAAAAGGAAGGGCACACTTGAACAAAAGGAAAATCATAGTGTACTCATGGTTTTTGGCTCTAAGGAAAATCTTGTTTTCCTTCCATGCCACATCATGAACAAGATGTTTGTTGCAGAAATAGCAAGGCAATACAACCACTGGTTTCATTTTTTCCATGACAAGAAAAAAAAACCCGTTCATTCCTCTGCCCTGGAAATTCAAATACTGTGTCTCCATAAACGTCAACAATATTGATGAATTTTCCGACCATTTGAAGAAGTTGAACCTAATGTATGATTAAAGGCTAAAAGGGTTCGAACCTGATGGGATTTTTCAAGAACATCTATTGGCAATTGTCTTTAACAACTCTTTTATCCATAGATACCACACCGAATATAGGGACAATGATGACAACAATCCTGCTTCTGGCGATTGTGATGCACACACATTGAAAAGCTCAACTGAATTTTACAAACAACAGGGAAAAGTATCCAGCGAGAAGAGTGCCCAGTCCCCCGTCAATACTCCCAAGAGCACGACATCATGAAGCATCGCTTCAACGACCCACCCACGTAAGAAAGCAACCCATAAATCTTTGAATGAAGGAGGAGATAAGAACCCTCCTCGCATAAAAATTTATAGTTCTCAGAAAATTCCACTGACGAAGAAGAGAAAAAAAAATGTAGGGCAGGCCGACGAACCCGAAATTGAAAGTGAAAAAGTGAAATTTGAAATTGAAACTGAGCACATGCACAAAATTGGGTCTTCCGCAGTGGAAATAGATGAGACCGAATTTTTTTACAAAGATGAATCCTTTGTATTCCAGAGTGATTTTTTTGACAGCCAATCTAAAAGTATGGTCATTGAAAAGAGAGATGTAAGAAATAGGAAAGGAAAATCTCGCACGGAGATTAACTTTAGGAAAATACGGCTGTCCAAAATATCCCTATTTCACCAAGTGGTACTCTTCATGATTCCATTGGAGGAATTGAAGAGGAAAATGCCAGAGTGAAAGAACGCCTCAACGAATTTGAGCGGGCTTTCATTGCAACCCCAGAATTCGCCAGTCCTTTAGAAAAAATCATGCCTGCTACAACTGCAACCAAGATGAAAGTATCCTCTACCCTCCTTGCATGCACTAGAGCCCTTGTAGACAATAAAATAAACAAAAGAATGTAGCTAGTTTCCGAAGCCTGGGAAACATCGTAAAATTTAGTTTCCTTTGGAAAGAAGGAAAATGATTTGCTCGAACATTTGGAGGTGAGTTTAAAAAATGATCAGTGTTTCTGTGAAGAGGTGCTGACCCATTTTTCCAACTATGTCATCAACACATTAGAATTGAAAAGAAGCTAAGAGAAACTCCCCTCCCAAAGCATACCAAAAAAGTAAAATCATGCTGGAGAAATAAAGTTGACAACCTCAAGCTCATTGTCGAATCATGTAAACAAGCCATATTAGAAAAGGAAGTTTTATTCACAAGATTGATCCAAATAGACTTAGTCGAAAGTACCAACGAGGTTCAATACCCAAAATTAATTCTCAAATCCTTGTCAATAACCAAAGAAACCTTCCATGAACAACTTGATATTTTAAATGGGTTGTCTTTCAAAAAGTTTTATGGCATAGTTGAACATCGTCTAGATGAGCTCGAGCACTGGGTATTGGACTATGTGACACACAATGAAGAAATTGAACAGAGTCTGCATAGTATTTCAATGGATCTGAGGAAATTAGAAAATGAGATTTACGACATAGAAATACAAGATGAAATCAACATGGCTCCCATGAGAAGCTACATCGAAGAATGGTTCCAACAGAGAAAGGACAATCTCGTCCAGGAAGGGCAACAACCGGTCGACATGACTCCACTGACCATCGACCACAGCAACAAAATAACATCGACTTCATAGTAAGTCTATACTAGCATCTTATTTTCTTTATCAATCCAGTTTAAGTCGATACTGTTATCTTGTTTTCTTTATCAATCCAGTTATTACCTCTTTAAATAGAAAATTGTAGCCAAAGACTCATAACTTACAATTTCTTCTTTTCAGGTCTTCTTCTCTACCGTCGTGCACTTCTTCTTTTGACATTCCCAATTCTTGCACCTATTTTGTTTTATGGTCTGCAGGAGCCCCAATCCCAGTTTATATGACAAACGCATTTAAATTTCAAGAAATATGTAACAGACGTTATTAATTTTTGATAAATTTCAAAGAAAACTGATTCGGAAATGCCTTTATTGAATGCTACATTTTGGGTGTCCAGGAACCTTTGTAGTTTGTTCCAAAGAAAACTAATTCGGGAATGCCTTTATTGTATGCTAAATTTTGGGTGTCCAGGAACCTTTGTAGTTTGTTCCAAAGAAAACTAATTCAGGAATGCTACATATTTTGCATCCTATTCTATGATAAATTTCTTTTGTCTAGGAACCTTTGCTGATGTAACATATATTGCTACTTTCAAAGAAAACTAATTCGGTAATGCCTTTGTTGCATGACATTGTTACTATTCTATTGTATGCCAAATTTTTGGTGTCCAAGAACATATAATTTGATAAATTTCAAGACGTTATTACTATTCTATTGTATTCTTTTTATTGTTGATGTAATTTCCAGAAATATGTAACAGACATTATTAATTTTTGATAAATTTCAAAGAAAACTGATTCGAGAATGCTAGATTTTTTTGTGTCCTTTTGTATGATAATTTTTTTTCTCTAGGAACCTTTGTTGATCTAACAGACTTTATTACTTTCTAATAACACTAATTCGGGAATACCTTTGTTTCACGACGTTGTTGCTCTTCTATTGTATGCTAGATTTATGCTGTCCAGGAACCTATTCTTTCATAAATTTCAATTTCTATTGTGTCCAGGAGCCCTTGTTTTAAAGAAAACTAATTTGGGAATGCTAAATTTTTTGTATTTTTTTCCGCGAACCTATGTAACAAACATTATTACTATTCTATTGTATGCTAAAATTTGTGTGTCCAAGAACCTTTTAAATGTTTTTGCACCACGTTTTTGCTATTCTATAGTATGCTAAATTTATGGTGAGTCTTTCTTGCGGGACGTTGTTACTATTCTATTGTATGCTAAATTTATGGTGTCCAGGAACCTATAATTTGATAAATTTCAATTTCTTCTGTGTCCCGGAGCCCTGGTTTTAAAGCAAACTAATATGTAACAAACTATTATTTTTTTCATATATTCCAAATAAAACTATTATTTTTGTCTCTGTGCATGCTCTATAAAATATCATCCCCATACTTTATAAAAGTACATATTTCGTATGTATAAAATTAAATATCCACTTTATAAAATTACATATTTGGTATGTATAATTTATGTTGTCCGTGAACCTATAATTTGATAAATTTCAATTTCTTGTGTCCAGGAGCCCTTGTTTTAAAAAAAACTATTTTGAGAATGCTATTTTTTTGTGCTTTTGTCCACGAACCTATGTAACAGATGTTACTACTATTTTTTTGTGTTTTTGTCCACGAACGTATGTAAAACGTGTGTAAATAAAACTAATTCGGGAATGCTAAATTTTTTGGACACGAGATCCTTAAAATTCAAATAGTCCGCAAGTTCGATTGTCAATTTGTATATTGCGGAACTCTGGATGCTATTTGTAGGGCACGAAACAACAGAAGCACAATTTTCAGCTTGCTAGACCGAGGACCCACGATCCAAAAACTGGCTAAGTATCGAATGAGGGCTTCGTGCATGCTCTATAAAATATCATCCCCATACTTTATAAAAGTACATATTTCGTATGTATAAAAGTAAATATCTACTTTATAAAATTACATATTTGGTATGTATAATTTATGCTATCCAGGAACCTATAATTTGATAAATTTCAATTTCTTTTCTGTCCAGGAGCCCTTGTTTTAAAGAAAAATAATTCGGGAATGCTAATATTTTTTTGTGTTTTTGTCCATGAACGTATGTAAAACATATGCAAAGAAAACTACTTCGGGAATGCTCTTCAAATTATGTAAAGAAAACTACTTCGGGAATTCTCTTCAACTTCCTACCCATGTGTCTGTACTAGGTCGCATTTATTCCCATTCCAACTTGGCAGGGACTACACTGCCATGCAACACTTGTTATTGAATATGTTATGTCTTCTTAAATGTTCATTTAAAATATGTGTAATTTAAATATTTTATGTTATGGATTTTTTACATAATAAAATTATTTATGTTATTAAAGAGATTTAACATATATATACAGTCTGAGTGGGCCTAATGGTTAAGAACATGTGTTTCCTCTTAAGAGGTCACAGGTTCAAATCCAGAGGGGGGTAGGGTATGTATACCTTCGTAGACTTTACCCGTGACCTTGAAAACGGATAAATTTGACATCAACTCATAAGGAATGGAGGAAGAGGTGTTGCTCCATTATGACACATAGTTTATAGATTTGTCCTAAGTAGTCTTGGACAATATCTCTTACCATATTTTTACTTTAGTATGGTTGTCATATAGTTTTGGGATTAACCTAAATTTCTTATAGTTTTAGGATTAATCTAATTTTCCTCAAAAAAACCAAATACTAATCACATTTAAAAAAATCAAACATTTCAAATTTTATAATATATAATTTAATTTATATAATATTATCATATTACATAATATATTACCAAAATTAATGTAAAAAGAATTAAAACAAATATTAAACATTTCACATTTTATAATATATATTTTAATTTATATAATATTTATTGCATTACATAATATTGTATTACCAAAATTAATGTGTATACAACACAAAACATCACCTTCTTTTTCCACTTTTTATATTTCTTTATTTTATTTATGGAATGGATAAAATTAATACAACCTTAGTAGGACGAGTTCATGTGAATCTAATTTAATCGGATGAAGCACTCTTTTATGAATGGGGCATAAATGGGAATCAGGTCATTTCAAATGTGATTGATAAAAATTAGCATCGACTGTTTAATCTATGTGCTCGGACTACCTAATATGCTTCTTGAGATCGTCCAGTCACTTTTGGATACAAAGATCCATATTGGAAAACGTTCTTTATTGTTGTGGTGGTGTAATAAGTATGCCATATACATATATGTTAGATTTAATTTTAATAACTATGATGTAAACACGAATATTTTACAGCTAATTAGAATCTATTATATAGATATATGAATTTTAATATTATTTATTTAATGTTAAATAAACCCATAGTTTAAAAGTAAATGTTATTTATAATAAAGTTTATTGATTATACAATTAATTTCAAATATTGAAACAAGTGTTGCATGGCAACGAAGTTCCTCCCGGGTTGAATTGGGGATAAATGCAGATGGATGGAGAAAAAGTAGTGGGGGCAGATGAAAATTGTAGCGTAGATGTGGCAAGCAACTTGAAGGAAAGGTGGTAAGCATGCAAGAAATGACATACTATGTATATGTATGAGTAGAAAAAAACTATTAAACACAATTTTATGACTGTGTGTGTGTGTGTGTATATATATATATATATATCTGTGTGTGTGTGTGTGTGTGTGTGTGTGTGTGATCAAATAAAATAAACAGAATGTCTTGACATTCAGCATAGCTGAAGATAAAAATCTAGGAGCACATAAATATAAAAGGTGACAAAAAAATAGTTTTATTTGGAATATATTAAAAAATAATAGTTTGTTACATATTCTTGGAAATTTAAATGTGTTTGTCATATAGACTGGGATTGAGGCTCCCATGGACCATAAGAGAAATATGTACAAGAAACATGACTGTGGAAAGAAGAAGTAGGAGACGATAGAGTGTAATACCTGAAAAGAAGAAATGAGAAGATATCAGTCTTTGGCTAGAGATTTATATTCATAAAAGGTGGAATAACTGGATTGATAAAAAAAGGAGGATGTCATTAGTATAGACTTACAATGATGGTACATATAAGTTTTTTTTTTTATTTGCTTGCATATGCCTTTTCCTGTTGGCTTTCGTTGACGATCCGCTTCAAGTTATTTTCGATGAATTCTTCAATGTAGCTTCTCAAGGGGGCGATGTTAGTGTCATTTCGGATATTTATGATGAAAATTTCCTTTTCTAATTCGCTTAGATCAATAGAAAGATTACAGAGAGCTTGATCAATGTCTCGATTCTGTGCTGGATAGAGGACTAGCCAGTTGTTCACATGATCTTCACCATATTCAAGAATCCTATAAAAAAATTCTAAAGACAATGCCTTAAAATTATCAACTTGTTTATCGAAAGCTTGCTTGGTCAATGCCAATGAGTTGATGATTAAGATGGAGTCCTGGAACTCGTTGGTCCTTCTGCCTAAGTCTATTTTGGTGAGCTTTGTGAATAATGTTTCTTTCTTTGATATTGCTTTCTCACATGATTGGACGATGAGATGTAGGTTCTTCACCTTCTCTTTCCAGCATGCTTCTAATTGAGTGATCCGGCTTTTGGAAGGGAGATCATGTTGCCTTCTTGTCATGTCTTCCATGTTGTTGACATGAAAAGAAAAAGGGATGACCATGTCCAAATAGAAAGTTTCTTCATTTTTAAAATCCATCTACATAAGTTCGAGCAAGTTATGTTCCCTCCTTCCCAGGGAATCCATAATTTGTGATGTTTTTCAGGCCTCAGTAATCAGTTCCATTCTTTTCTTGATATTTTTCTCCACATATCCTCTACACGATGCGAGGAATATGGAGGATTATTTTATCTTTGCTGCAGGGCTACAGGGGGTCGCAGACATGGCTATTGCCAAAGGACTGACAAGCAATGGCATAGGAATCAAAGCTTCCTCTAATTCCTTGATCTGGTCCTTTAGTATGACATTCTCGGCCTCAATGACTCCAATGGAATCATGAAGAGAATCTCTGGTTTCTCTGTGAAGTCCAAATATTTGAGACGACTGTATATTGGCAAGGTTAACTTCTGAACGATATTTTCTTTTCTTATTTTTTACATCTCTATTTTCAATAATTAATTTTTTAGATTCTCTTTCAAAAACAACACTCTGGAATATGAAGGATTCATCTTCGTAAAAAATTTCGGTGTCAACTATGTCCATTGGGTAGCTATGGTGAATCATGTCTCCTGACTGATCAAGGTTGCAGAATATGATATCTAGATCAATGTCAAGTTCCATGTTCTCACTCTCAATTTCGAGCTCCTCTGCCTCCCCTACAATTCTTTTTCCCTTCTTCTGCATGACAAGTTTGTGAGAACTATCAATTTTAGGATGAACCTCGTTCATTTGAAGAACTTTGGGTTGCTTTGTTACTATGGCAGGTCATTGGAGCAAAGCTTTGTTACTGTGGAGGTTCTAGTCCTCAGGCCTGAAGATGTTCACTGTATCTCTACAGAACTGTTGTCGAGATGCTGCCATTAGTTTATGAAAACATCTATTTTCTCTAGAAGCTGCTTGAAATGAACAAATGGAGGGGATAATATAACTCCCCGGAAATGTTGGTTTAATGCGTGCGAATGGAAAATCTCCTTGAGATCTTCGCTCATTAATGAAAATCTCTATGCGTGTTGTATGGTGAGCTGTTAGAAGTAAAGCTTAATTATTGCATAGTTAGAAGTGCGAAGGTGGCGGTTATGACAAAGAACATTTAAGTATTGGAGATTTCGTGAATGAACCAAGATGACGACGTGCAAATGACATTCCATGGTATTTTAAATTAACACTCGGAAGGTATAACAAAACCCTCAGCAAATATTGGTTTAATGCGCATTAATGGTAGATCTTCAGTTTAATGCGCATTAATGGTAGCTTTTCTCGAGCCTTTCGCCGATCAATGAAAATTTACACAATTCCTGCATGATGAGATGTTAGCATTAAAGATTACTAATTGCATATTTAGAAACAAAACACACACACACACACACACACACACACACACACACATGCACACACACACATATATAAACATTTTTTTTATTATAGACATGTGCGAAGGTGACGAAGACGGGGAAGAGAAAGAAAGGAAGCAATGGCCAAGTCTGAAAAGCGGTCAGACGGGCTCCAAAATAGGTTTATAGGAGATAATGAGGAAAGGTGAGTGTCCAACAATGAAATTGCATGAGTCAAAATTTTTGACTGCAAAACGCGTAAAATGGAAGAGGGCATGATGGTGCAATTCAGTGGACGGTTTGTATATTTGCGGAATTGCGTGAAAGTGGCTAAGTATGGACTAGGGAAACGTCAGTCGGTCTCATTTTTGGAATTAGGTTTTGAAGATTTCGTGAACGGGCCAACCCAAGGTCCTGTGAATGGCATTCCATGGTGTTTGAAATCAACACTTGAAAAGGATAATATAACCTTTCATAAATCTTGGTTTAATGCATATTAATGCGAGATCTCTGCAAATCTTGGTTTCTTTCCGAACGACAGGACCTAACGACTTAATTTAGTTTTTTTTAATTATAAATAAGTCTCTTTTATTATAAACAATTGCAAATAAGGAATGGTCAAATATGAAAAGCGGTCACACAGTTTTCAAAATACAAGGAATCCTTAGTAGAGATGAGGGTGAATGGTCGTTTCCTACAAATAGAACCCAGAGTTCTGCGATATACAAATTGACAGGTAGACTTGCGGGCTGGCTGAGATTTTATAGAGCATGTACACTTTTTGGATCACGGGTTCTCGGGCTGGTGGGCTCAAAATTGGGCCTCTATTTCTCCGTGCCTTACAAATAGCACCCAGACTTCCGCGATATACAAATTGAGAAGCGGACTTGCGGGCTCAACATTACACTTCTATTATTCTAAGTCCTCCAAACAACACTCAGAGTTCCACGAAATACAAATTGACAAATGGACTCCAGGGCTAGTGGGCCCAGGATTGTGATTGTTTATGGATGGTTATCCTTATGAACTATATGACATTATATTAAAACATTATTTTCAATACTATATTATTAATATTAAATATTGATATTCTATGATTTAATTAGACAAATTTTTTTTGTAAAATATGAAATGGGGAAGTGGTCGGTCGGGCTGGTGATATAAAAGTAAGTGAAATATGAAGATGTGAATCTGCCAATGTCCGCACTTAGAATGTTTCTGGAAAACGAGAAATACATACTATATATGTACCTTTATAAAGTATGGACATGAGATTTTATAGAGCATGTACGAATCTCGCATTCCATACTTGACCACTTTTTGTATCGTGGGTTCTTGGGTTGGAGGGATAAAAAATAGGCCTCTATTGCTCCGTGTCCTACAAATAGCACCCAGAGTTCCATGACATACAAATTGATAGGCGTACGTACGGTCTGGCTGAGATTTATAGAGCATGTATAGTTTTTTCATTGCGGGTTCTTGGGCTGGCGGGCTAAAAAAAGGGCCTCTATTGTTTCGTGCATTACAAATAACACCTAGAATTTTTCAATATACAAATTGACAAGCGGACTTGCGGGTTGGATGGATCAACATTGCACTTCTATTGTTCTATGTCCTCCAAACAACACTCGGAGTTTTGCGATATACAAATTGACAGACAGACTCCAATGCTGGTGGGCTTAGGATTGCGATTGTTTGTGGATGGTGATCCCTATCAACTATCTAACATTATCTAAAAACATTATTTTCAATACTAAATTATTAATATTAAGTATTGATATTGTACAGTTTAATTAGACAAAAAAGTTATTGACAATGACATTCTTAAAGAAAACTAATTGAAAAACTTTAAATATTCCATAATATCTACCATGGATTTTACAATATGTAAACACAACATTTAAGAAATAAAAATATTAACCTATTATTTTAAATAAATAATTCTCTTCTAACAAAGTGAAGAAATAGATAAAATGGGGCTATATTGCTTTGTGTCCTACAAATAACACCCAGAATTCCACAATATACAAATTGACAAGTGGACTTGTGGGTTGGCTGGCTCAACATTGCACTTCTAAAAACATTATTTTCAAATACTAAATTATTAATATTAAATATTGATATTGTACAATTTAATTACATAAAATTATCAATAGAGCATGTATAGATATCGCATTCCATACTTGGCCACTTTGTGGATCGCGAGTTCTCGGGCCGACGGGCTAAAAAATGGGCCTCTATTGTTTCGTGTCCTACAAATAGCACCCAGAGTTCAACGATATACAAATTGACAGGAGGACTTGTGGGCTGGCTGAGATTTTATAGAGCATGTACACTTTTTGGATCGTGGGTTCTTAGGCCGACGGGATAAAAAACGGGCCTCTATTGTTCTGTGCCTTACAAATAGCACCCAAAATTCTGCGATATACAAATTGACAAGCGGACTTGTGGGCTGGCTGGCTCAACATTGTACTTCTATTGAGTTCCACGATATACAAATTGATAAATGGACTCTAGGGCTGGTGAGCTCCGAGAAACAAGCAATACATACTAAATATGTACTTTTATAAAGTATGGACATGACATTTTATAGAGCATGTACAGATCCCTTATTCCATACTTAGCCACTTTTTTGGATCATGGACTTGCGGGCTGGTGGGATCAAAATTGGATAAGGAAACAAAAGCGCTCGGTTGGACTCGTGATGTATACCGCGCACACAGGGCATGAGAGTTCAATGGCGCCTACGCAGGAACTGACAACCATAAAATTCGTGAACTATGAGCATAGACATGGGACTAAGTATAGAATCATAAATGGATAATAGAGGGGAAGAAAAAAAAGGGAGAACGACTAAGTATAGAACAGGAAAATGAAAGAGAGATAAGAACCGACATGAAAGAAAATTGTTATGTAGGAATACATGAAAATAAAATATGGAGTACAAATTTATTTATTCCAAGATAGAAGCACAGGAAATATAATTGACATGAAGACAAGTCAATGTATAGGGAGATATGGAGTGTCCAAGGAGGGAAAAAAAGAAGAAGCTGCAAACTAGTTCAACAAATACATAGAGAGTAAACGAAAAACTATTGGATATGGAAGACGGGTAGAAAAACACACCTTTGCATGGATTCCTCTACATTCCTGGTTAGGATTTATTTGCAATGTCTAGTTTTCCTGTTTGTTTCTATGAACAAAAGCACCAAACAAAACAGACATAAACATAGGTTGACATGTAAAGAAAAAGACAAGTACCATGTACATACACTAAATAAAATAGAATAAGAGGAATAGAGTAACATATATTTTTAGAAGAATGTACCCTCTTTTTTTTTCAAGTTCATTCAAGTTTCTGTGTGTGTGTGTGTGTGTATTTATTTATTTTTCTTTTTAGCAAAAAAATAACTTGTGACCAAAAGCAATTACAAACCAGGGAAAACTAAGAAGTTGTATATCTCAATTTTATGCAACAAGATAGACAGATATGGTTTGAAGCATACAAATATGATTCTGCAATATGTGTGGTGTATATTTCATAATTCATGCGCAACACCAACTGTGTGGTGACAAGAGAAGTATGTGTACAAACCAAGGAAAACTAAATATGTACCTTTATAAAGTATGGACATTATAATTTATAGAGCATGTACGGATATCACATTCCATACTTGGCCACTTTGTGGATCACGGGTTCTCGGGCTGGTGGGCTAAAAAATAGGCCTATATTGTTCCATGTCCTACAAATAACACCTAGAGTTCCGTGATATACAAATTGAGAGGCGGACTTGTGGGCTGGCTGATATTTTATAGAGCATGCACACTTTTTGGATCGTGGGTTCTCGGGCTGACGGGCTAAAAAACGGGCATCTATTGTTCCGTGCCTTACAAATACCACTCAAAATTTTGTGAAATACAAATTGACAAGCGGATTTGCAGGCCGGTTGGCTCAACATTGTACTTCTATTGAGTTTCGCGATATACAAATTGACAGACAGACTCCAGGGCTGGTGGGCTCCGAGAAACGAGCAATACATACTAAATATGTACTTTTATAAAGTATGGACATGGCATTTTATAGAGAATGTACAGATCCCTTGTTCCATACTTAGCCACTTTTTTGGATCATGGAATTGCAGGCTGGCGGGCTCAAAATTGGCTAAGGAAGAGAAAGAGCTTGGTCAGACGCGTGATGTATATTGCGCACATAGGGCATGAGAGTTCGATGGCACCTACCTAGGATCCAGCGGCCATAAAATTCGTGAACTATGAGCATAGACATGGGACTAAGTATAGAATCATAAATGGATAATAGAGGGGAAGAAAAAAAAGGGAGAATGACTAAGTATAGAACGGGAAAAAGAAAGGGAGGTAAGAACCGTCATGAAAGAAAACTGTTATGTAGGAACACATGAAAAGAAAAGATGGAGTACAAATTTATTTATTTCAAGATAGAATCACATGAAATATAATTGACATGAATACAATTCAATGTACAGGAAGATATGGAGTGTCCAAGGAGGGAACAAAAATTAAAAAATAGAGTTGCAAATCAGTTCAACAAATACAAACAGAGTAAACGAAAAACTATTTGATATGGAAGACGGGTAGAGAAACACACCTTTGCATGGATTCCTCTACATTCCTGGTTAGGATTTCTTTGCGGTGTCTAGTTTTCTTGTTTTTTTCTATGAACAAAAGAAAAAAACAAAACGGACATGAACATAGGTTGACATGTAAAGAAAAAGGCAAGTACTATGCACATACACTAAATAAAATAGAATAAGAGGAATAGAGTAACATATATAAGAAGAATGTACACTCTTTTTTTTCAAGTTTATTCAAGTTTCCGTGTGTGTGTGTGTATATTTTTTTTTCTTCAAAAAAATAACTTGTGATCAAAAGCAATTAGAAACCAGGGAAAACTAAGAAGTTGGATATCTTGATTTTTTGCAACAAGATAGACAGATATGATTTGAAGCATACAAATATGATTCTACAATATGCGTGGTATATATTTCATACTTCATGTGCAACACCAACTGTGTGGTGACCAGACCAATATGTGTACAAACTAGGGAAAACTAAATATGTACCTTTATAAAGTATGAACATGAGATTTTATAGAGAATGTATGAATATTGCATTCCATACTTGGCCACTTTGTGGATCATGGGTTCTCGGGCTGGCGGGATAAAAAGTAGGCCTCTATTCTTTTGTGTCCTACAAATAGCACCGAGAGTTTCGCGATATACAAATTGACAGACAGACTTGTAGGTTGGCTGAGATTTTATAGAGCATGTACACTTTTTGGATCGTGGGTTCTTGGGCTGTTGGGCTAAAAAACAGGCCTCTATTGTTCCGTGGCTTATAAATAGCACCCAAAATTCCACGATATACAAATTGACAAGAAGACTTGCAGGCAGGCTGGCTCAACATTGTACTTCTATTGAGTTATGCGATATACAAATTGATAGACAGGGCTGGCGGGCTCCGAGAAACGAGCAATACATACTAAATATGTACTTTTATAAAGTATGGACATGACCTTTTATAGATCATGTACATATCCCTTATTCCATACTTAGCCACTTTTTTGGATCATGGACTTGCGGGCTGGTGGGCTCAAAATTGGGCCTCTATTGTTCTGTGTCCTACAAATAGCACCCAGAGTTGAGCGATATACAAATTGACAAGGGGACTTGCGGGTTGGTTGGCTCAACATTTCACTTCTATTGTTCTGTGTCATCTAAACAACATTCAAAATTTCGTGATATAAAAATTGACAGACGATCTCTAGGAATGGCGGGCTCAATATTGAATATGTATTACACATTACATGTAATATGTACCACAGGTTATTAGGTTGGCGGGCTCAAAATATCCACTTTTTGGATCGCGGGTTCTCGGGTTGGCGGGCTCAAAATTGAGCCTTTAGTGTTCTGTGTCCTGCAAACAACACCTAGAGTTGCGTGATATACAAATTGACAAGTGGACTTGCGGGCTGGTTGGCTAAACGTTGCACTTCTATTGTTCCATGTCCTCCAAACAACACTCAGAGTTCCACGATATACAAATTGACAGACGAACTCCAGGACTGGCGGGCTCAAGATTGAATATGTATTACACATTACATATAATATGTAATACATATTACATGTAATATGTACAATATGAAACATGTAAGTGTCAGTTGGGCTAGTGATATAAAAGTAAGTGGAAATCTGAACACGTGTATCTACCAACTTCCAGACCTAGAAATTTTCTGAGGAATGAGTAATACATACTAAATATGTACTTTTATAAAGTATGGATATGAGATTTTATAGAGCATGTATGGATCCCTCATTCCATACTTAGCCACTTTTTGAATCGCGGTTTCTCGAGCCGACGGGCTCAAAATTGGGCCTCTATTGTTCTATGTCCTACAAATACCACCCAGAGTTCTACGATATACAAATTGACAGGCGGACATGCAGGCTGGCTCACTCAACATTGCACTTCTATTGTTTCGTGTCCTCCAAGCAGCATTGGGAGTTCCGTGATATAAAAATTGACAGACGGACTCCAGGACTGGTGGGCTCAAGATTGCAATTGTCTACATGTATAACATATAATATATATGTTATATATCTAACATTATTTTTAAGTACTAAATTATTAATATTAAATATTGATATTGTACAATTTAAATACATGAAATTATCATATGAGTCGCAAGCTTCGAGTCTGGGTCCAATTGTAGATCACCAAAGTTTTAGGCGCAAGATGTATACCACACACATGGGGCATGGGAGTTGGATGGCGCCCACAAAGGAACCCGCGGCCATAAAATTCGTGAACTATGAAAACGAACGACGATCAGTTGGACTCGTGATGTAGAGATATATATGGACATGAAATTTTCCACTCCGCCATCTGGGAACCTGTCTGGGAACACTCGGAGTTCCACAATGTACAAACTGTAAGTTCGATAAAGAGTGGGGCTTGGGAGTTTGAGGAGCCTGGGGTTGAATTGTAGATGATTGGAGTTTTGGATGCAAGATGTTATCCGAACACGGGGCATGGGAGTTCGATAATGCATTGGGAGGGAACCTGCGGCCATAAAATTGGCTAACTATTGAGACGAATGGGGAAAAATATCAACAGATGCTTTGAAATATCAACAAATGCTACAAAATATGAGTCACAAGCTTTCAATCTGGGTCAAATTGTAGATCATCGAAGTTTCGGGCACAAGATGTATACCATGCACATGGGGCCGAGAGTTCGATGGTGCTTAGGAAGGAACCGACAACCATAAAATTCACGGACTATGAAAATGAATGACAGTCGATCGGACTTGTGATGTAAAGATATAGATGGACATGAAATCTGCCACTCCATCGTCCTGGGAATCCATGAGAATAGACATGGGACTAAGTATAGAATCATAAATGGATAATAGAGGGGAAGAAAAAAAGGGAGAACGACTAAGTATAGAAAAAGAAAAAGAAAGGAAGGTAAGAACCGACATGAAAGCAAACTGTTACGTAGGAACACATGAAAAGAAAATATGGAGTACAAATTTATTTATTTCAAGATAGTAGAACAAAAAATATAATTGACACGAAGACAAGTCAATGTACAGGAAGATATGGAGTGTCTAAGGAGGGAAAAAAAAAAAAACAGAGCTGCAAATGAGTTCAACAAATACAGACAGAGTAAACGAAAAACTATTTGATATGGAACACAGGCAAAAAAACGCACCTTTGCATGGATTCCTTTACATTCCTGGTTATGAGTTATTTGCGTGTCCAGTTTTCCTATTTGTTTCTATGAACAAAAGCATAAAACAAAGCGGATATGAACATAAGTTAATATGTAAAGAAAAAGGTGAGTACTATGTACATATACTAAATAAAATAGAATAAGATGAATGGAGTAACATATAGTTTTAGAAGAATGCATCTTTTTTTTTAAGTTAATTCAAGTTTCTGTGTGTGTGTGTGTGTGTGTGTGTGTATTTGCAAAAAAAAAATTGTGACCAAAAGCAATTACAAACCAGGGAAAACTAAGAAGTTGGATATCTCGATTTTCTACAACAAGATAGACATATATGGTTTGAAGAATACAAATATGATTATGCAATATGTGTAATGTATATTTCATAATTCAAGTGCAACACCAACTATGTGGTGAGCAAACCAGTATGTGTAAAAATCAGGGAAAACCAAGCAGCTGGATAATCTTTTTTTTTGCAACAAGCTATACAAATATGCTTTGAAACATAGAAATATGACTTTGCAATATGTTTGATGTATATCTCATAATTCAAGTGAAATACCAATTGTATCGTGATCAGACCAATATGTGTCTAAGATAAACATACTATTGAGGAATGAACACATTTGACCACACATGGTCAATAAGTGTGTTTTGCAAATGGCTTGTGTTGTTCAAAAGAAAGCAGAGACTGTATTTGCACATGTAGTTTTCCAATTCTTTTGTTCTGACATTATTTTGTAGCTTGTCAATATTGAAGTCTCCTACAAGCACAATCATTTCGTTCAGATGGAAATGGCCTAATGTATTGAAAATAACATTTACTATGCTAGAGAATGTTGGATGGGGAGAAGCATACAGATTCAGTATTGCAATTTTTGTTCCATGGAAAATTATTTTTGCAAGCACCACCTCAACATTCTTTTCTTTGAAATGTATATGGTCCAAAATTGGTACATGTTTTTTCACCAATATCATAACCCCATGTGTAATGTAACTTGATATGCAATTGTGATTTGGGAATTGTTTGTTTTGCATGCATAATGCAATGTATGTTTCCTGTAAGCACAGAATATCAGATTGCATTGTATCATAGTCATTTAGTATATCATCCATGTGTGCATGTAAGTTGCGTGTGTTAAGCGAGAGAATTGATACATATTATTTTGTTTGTATGAATTGGTAATCATACCGCAGTTTCCATTTTGCGATGGTCTTGAGTCGTTCCATTTCAATATCAACTTTCTGTTTGAATTTGAAGTTATATTTTCTAAGAAGACTTAGTAAATACAAGGATTCCATGCTTCTGACATAAGACAGTGTTGTGTATACAAGTCCATGTATCCAAATTCCAATAGGCTGAAATGCAACATTATCAAGTGTTAGTCCTTACGATCTGTGGACTATACGTGCACATGCAAGTTTAATAGGAAATTGTTTTCGAATCTTCAGTCGACCTGTCTTTGCTGATGTCGATATTGGCTTTGATATTTTCAAAATAGGTGTCCAATCTCTTGCAGTGTTTGAATTATATAGATAAGCCAACTTTCTTGCTAGTCGCTTGCCTATATGTGGTTCATGGAACCTAATCCAAAGGACATCAAGTTTTTCTGTTTTCGTATAGCCTTTGAGTATTCCATCTGCACCATTGACCAAACCATCTTGTGAATCATAGTTGTAGGAATATGTTTCAACCAACATTTCTAATTTCAGGACAAGCTGCAAAGGTAAAGTGGTTGTATGTTCATGACGTGGCACATTTCCATGGTTGTGTTCCTCCAGGTCAATTGAATTGATGATGATATCATCGTCAGACATGAGCGATAGCATGTGACTTATATGAATTGAAACATCCTTATTTGTGTATAATATGTAAGGGGACGTTGGTTCTATTGGTGCAGGCCGCAAGCACCTCAAATTGATATATGTTAAGTCATCATATGTTTGGTTGTTTGTCCACATTCTATTCATAATTGCAATGAATGTTTCATTTTTCTGGCACATTGTAGTATGCAATTCAAAGCATTTAATATTGTCTCTCCAAAAGTCATGCATCATTGTTTTCATGTTAACCATAGGTTGTTCAAATATCAAAGAATCTTGGATCGACTATTCCTGGTAAAGATCCCCACAAAATATCATGTCAATGTTTCCAAAGTATTTCGTGTGCACATGTTTTATGCGTCTTAGTCGACTGTCAATGGAATACAAGAAGCGACTTCCAATCAAAGATGTGTATTCTATAAAGACAAGTTGGAGTTCGTCATAAAGCTTAGACAACATATCCAACATTTCCTTGCTAAGTGGAAGAAACCGTGACTTGTTAAAAGAAATTAAAAATGCAGAGTGAACTGTTGTTCCACCTGCATTATATGCAACTTTTCCTATGTATGCAACTATTAAGCCCTTTGGTTTCATGGGATCGGAATTTTTTTTTGAATCATAGATTCGTATAAGAATTTGGAATAGTGATTTTGTTGTGAATGTTTTGCCTGTTCTTGCTCTGCCTATAAGGAACAAGTGCACATGAGTGTCCATGTTCAAGCGTTTTTAAGCGCAATGTCCTCTAGAATTGTTTGTTGTTCTCGATTCAACAGACGTCTTATTATGTAGTATTCATTATTTTCAATTAGGAAAGGATGTTTTATGACTTGAAAACCAAGATTGATACGTTTTTCACTTCCACCTGCTCGAGGACGAGGCAAATCTGCTTGTAAGTCATAGGACTTGCAAGGAGTTCTAGTTGTTTTTCGGTTTTTGAATATCTCATCAAGATTGTCAAGGTTTTCTACCTCATTAACTGTAATTTCTTGATCACCCCATGTTGGATTAACATTGTAAGTAAATATAGCTTCATTGATTTGCACTATAGTCTCAGAGGCAACATATGTAGCCTCCCATGTAGAGAAGTTATGGTTCAATGCCTGTTCGTTTTCATCGAACATAATGTATAACAACAATTTTTCTCTACAATAGTTTTCATAGTCATAATGTTTATTGTATTTGACAAACCATATCACAGAGGGTTTTTTTATTTTTGATATGGACACACCATTTTTTTTGTAATGTGATACAAATTCTGCTAAGAAGATATGCCTAATAGGAGATGGACGCTGGAGGTAATAATCAATAATAGAGCAACATAGAACGTCTTCTGAATTGTCAAGCTCTTGTTCTAGAAAAACCATTGGTTTAAGCACAAATGTGTGTTTTTCAAGTGGAGATGTGTTTATGAAGACACATTTTCTTGAACTACAAGTGAGGGGCAGGGAAGGTGAAATGTGAACTACTTGTTGAGAAGACATTTGTTGAAGATTAAGCAATGTATTGCCAAGTGTGCGTATCATTTGTATGGCATCAATATGACTTCTTTCATGTTCTTTGCGTATTATTCTGAATGCACTTGTCATAGATTTCTCAACCTTTGTCATATACGAGGTACAGTACGATGCTGCAGCATATGCATTGAGCACGTACTGTGCATATGTATTTTCTTTCCACATAACTGGCATGTCCTTGGAGAAACTGTTGTTCCAAATATGGGAAATTTTTCGTTTAAGGAAAACTGTTGGTTGTTTAAGCGTACATTGTATGGCTTGGATGTACTCACCTTCTGATAGATTTAGCTCTGTCAAGAAGTCATCGAATCTCATCATCTCATCAAAATCTCCTTGTTCTAGAAATGAGAACAAGGATTTAGATTTCTCAACAAAAAAATTGTCCTCTAAACTACGTGGATCTATGATTCTTGTATCTCTCATTGGCAACACAGGAAAGTTGTATCTGCAATGCGAGTTTTTTCATTTTCTACAACTTCTTGTATGATAATGTCTATGAACTTTGGCAAGTTATGGATACAAATGATCTATGTTGCATGTTATGTATTTGTCCACAAATTGCTCGATCTGTGAATTATTGTCAGCTCCATAGACTAGTGCACCCTCTATCCACAACAGTGCGTGGTCATGTTCATTCCCCCTATTCTGGAATTCAGTCACAAAAAAGTAGTTCGATATTTTTCTGAAAAACGTTTCATCATGGAATATCAATTGTCTCAAAGCATTTATTCTATGTCTATAGTAGCGAGTACATGTCACTGGGTCTTTTCTTATGAGGTAGTCAATTCCATTATTTTCCAGTGTATCGGTTTGTTTTTTATGTTTCCTGTTCCTATGTAGGTCAGTTACGGTAGCCACTAATGGATCACAACAATGCTATGCACTTGTAAATGTGATGAAAAATGTTGGCATGCCCAATTTTCGGATCATTGTAAAAAAAGTTTTCTTGTTTTGTTGCAAATAGTCAGGAGAGATGCAAATGTTTTTGAAATCTATGTATCCAATATCAGATTTCAGAATTTTTTCTATGTTTACTTTGTACTTAAAATCCTTGGCCAACAACTTTCTTCCTTGTAACTAGCCTTTTATTATTCAGACCCACATGCAAGACATAACTTGCTCTATTATTGTGCACATTTTTTTGAAAAACAAATTTGTTATGTGACAGGAGAAGTCATCGCTTGAATGTATTAGCTCCCATCGGACTATTTTATGATAACTGAATCATTTTGTAATGTCAGTGGCACGTGGATATCCATAGAAGAGTGTTGGGAAGTTCATTTCCTCAGCGAATTTGTCCTTGAATATTCCAAGTGGACGTTGCCCCTCAACAGGTGCAATTTCGACAATATTTCCTTGCAAGTCACGAATGCATTGTGAATCAGTGAATCCATGCACCAATGTCTCAATAGGTGTTTCATTGTTAGATTCATCACTTGTATCAAATTCACTAGCATTTTTGAGAGTCTCTGTAGAGTTGGCATCCTCTTCTCCAAGAAAACTATTCCAGTTATCATTTATACAAATGTTTTGTGCTTTGTATAGGGCCCTGGAACATAATTCCTTTAATGATTTCATAACATCATGCACACACACTTTGCCTGTCTGATACACATTTTTGTATCACAAACGTCTTTTGAGAGACACAACAATTGTCATTGTATCGCTAATGAATTGTGGCAAGGTTTTTTTCACAACATCTAGCTGAACATGCACATTAATAATTGATCATTTTAAGACCATCTGGGGTCATTTATAGCCCCAAGGCCTGATTTGTGCAAATGCAATTCACAGAGACACAAGTGTCTCTTCAAGTTCCGTAAATGCACTTACATCTGGTAGTGGTGTATTATATCTTATTTGGTCAGGGGTTGCAAATTGTGGAAGTGTGTCATTTTCAAGCGACCGTTTGCATGGAAGACAAATTTTTCCATTGGAAAATGTTTTATCATGCGCTGCCAAGCAGAGGTATTCTGCTTCCAAATCAGGCGTAAAAGACTTACTATTGTTTGCGAAATTCAACTGTTCGCAAATTGCACATGCAATGGAAGGAGTGTCTTTGATTTGTTTCATGTAGGTCTGTCTTGCATATTTCTTTCGCAGGGAAGTATGGGTAGAAAGTGTTATCTTCTTTTCATTAGTAGTAGTGCATGGTGTTGCTTCTAGCCCACGAAATGTGACAGTTGCATGACCATTGTGGGGTATGCGACTGTACCTATTTCTATTATGTTGTGCACGAACAATTTTTTTTTAGATTGTGATATGTGAGTTTATCTCTAAAAGGAAGTGTAACAATGTATTTTTTTCTCTCGCGCATGACCTATTTCAAGTTGTGGTAACTTACTCTACGTTTCTTATCCAAGGGCAGGATGACCGAATGGCAGCTAGGATGAATTTCACTCTGATTCAGGTTGTGATAACTTAGTCTAAGTTTTTTGTTTAAGGCCTGTATGGCCTCATCACAACTGGGACGAATTTCATGCATAAATTTTTTCAAGTTGTGATAACTTAGTCTATGTTTTTTGTTTAAGCCTTGTATGGACTCATCACAATTGGGATGAATTTCACGCATGAATTTTTCCAAGTTGTGATAACTTAGTCTACTTTTTTTGTTTAAGCCCTTTATGGCCATATCACAATCGAGAGGAGTTTCATTCTCACTAAAAAACATGCCACATGTATGCAGATTCGATACAATTTGGGTGGCATGGAAATTGAACCCTGAACCAATGATATGTCCAAGAAAAATTTGATAATGGATATGTGTTGTATCTATTTTCAACGACAGGATGCCAATTGTTCGATCGTAATTTGAATCAAGAGACCAGGAATGGACAGTGCCATCTAGATATTTACTCTGAATATGATAGATAGCCATTGCAAACAGAATATGCAACCCTCCACATATCCTTTTTCATATGGCAATGCCATGTTTACAAGGTATTCTTGCCAACTTGCAAGTGTCAGCATATTTTCTAGGAGATATGGCGAAAGGTGTTGATGCAAGCAGCTAAAAGCCTGTTGGTTGTTGCCTATAATTGCATTGCAAAAGGACTGTATAGTGTAAATCCATAGCGACTGCACATCGAACTCTGTTGCTACCAAAAAACAAATTTCATTGAACAAACTATCTCCACAGCTAGACACAACAGTTGTTTCTAGCTGTAAACCATGGCAGTCTATGCGATGCATAATCCGTTTCCACTGCAATTCAAGGTCTTTGCAAATGAGGGACAAGTAAATATGAGCTCCTTCAAGATTGCATATGGGCAATTTTCTATACAGTAGTGGTTCATAATGACCACTACAAGATTGGCATCATGGAACACGATGCATTATGGATTGTTATATGCATTTTTGTTGAATAGTAGATATCTTGTTTTCTTGTCAATGACCATATTCCAATTGATATATTGAGCCAGTTAGACAACCACCGTATACAAAATGTATCTCCCCAAAGTTCCCTCTCATGTGCAGGCATAATTGGAGATGCAGACAACCACATCTTTGAAACATACGTAGCGACATTATGTATTCCATGCAACTGCAAGAGAAAATCAGATTCCAGTTCGTATTCATACGACTCCAATGCTTTAGTGTCGCCATTTTTAAAAAAAACCAAGAAATAAATTATCAATCCATTGAGCAGGTCGGTTGAGGAATAAGGAAAATGTAGTAGAACTTGAAATGCATCGAAAAGACAATCCCCTACAGTATACGAGGATGAATCCAATCTAAAAAGGCCATTTCTATGCAACACCTCGTCAATGCTACCATGTATAACGGAGTGTTTATCTATTTCATATGACTCAATGTCTATTACTTGTTTCATCTTTTGAACTGTGATTTTGAAGTTTTTTCTTAGCTACTTTCAGTTTGCATGAAAACAAAGAAAAGGGGAAAAAAGAATAAAAAAAAAAAAAAGTAAAACAGGAAAACTACAATCGTGGAACTATGTACCAATCCCCATATGTATCCTTCAACCTTCTTCTTTTCAACTTCAATCCCCCTTAGTCCCCATAGAATATGACAAGAAAACAAACCCACACTGGAAAGTGAACCAAACAGAAGAAACAATGTAAATAAATAACACCATAAATTTACTGAGCAGAAAGACCGATTTGAACCTATTCATGGTGTGCATCCTACAAGCTTCTCAGAGGCAGAAAAAGTTCTACAAAATAGAAAGGAATAGACAAAGGCAACAACCGTGGCTCTACACCCCGACGGATGGTTCCCTCTTCTGATAGCTCTGAACTCATTTTCGAAAACCCGCCTGCATTGAAAATTTTGAAATAGCTATGGTCGTGGCAATTGGCATATGGAGACGCATAGTTTCTAGGAACATAAATTAAGATCACAGACAAGGATGGTCTACAACATAATTTCGAGGCAGTGACTCCCACCATTGAAAAATAGCAACGAAATGATGGAACAGAAACATACCCATCAAGGAGGGATGAGAAGAGTTGAGCCCCAAAACTTGCAAACCACAACAACAGGTCCAACAACTTGCAAAGTTGAAGAACAACAAACCAGTGGACAACCACGAAGAGGTCCAACTGCAACTGCAGGACCTCAACTTTACAAAGTTGAATCAAACAAGAACAAAAATCATGGAACAAACCAACGAACAAACATCAACCACTGAACCAGTGATGCCGGTGGAGAACAATTCTGCACAATTTCACTGCAAACAACACCATTAAAAAAATGGAACGAAACTATATTGCAACACATTTGTACAATAAACATTTAAGGCTGCTAGCCCTGTTAGGTAAACACTTAAGACTATCAGAACCGTCGAAGGACGTAGCCTTGTGCAAACATTTAAGAAAGAATGCAGCGTGTCAACCCTGTTCTCTCAAAGCATGCAAGAATAAAGAAAAAAACACACATAGTAATATGCTAGAGAATGCATTCAAAGGACAAACTTTCATTGGGATAAATTTAGCTAGCAAAAAATGCTAAGCCAAACATTCGAACTAATGTTAGCATTAATTCACCTTTGAGCAATGCATACAAAAATATATGATTCAAAAAGTCCATATACAATCAAATATTTTGGATATGCCAACATATATAACATTGAGAATAGCTAAACATCAATAAGACCTCCAATCCGTTGTCCAATCATGACATATATGGTACTTTTTATTATATAAAAATCGATGTTTTTAGTTCTTTGGTTCTAACAATAGATAACATGAAAATATTTGTGGTCAAAGGACAAACTAATATAAGGTCAACGAATTATCGATGCTATAGTCCCTATATATTAGTTAGATGAAAACAACAAATATTTTTATTTTATCAAAAAATCTATATTTGTTTTTATAAATTAAACATTATATTTCACATACAAATTTAAAATAAAAGACAAATTAATATCAAATTAATAGCAAATTCATTCCTATAATATATTCCCGTGAGTAATAACTTCTTTACTCTTAATTTATTTCCATAATTTTTTCCCATTTTGTAATATTAGGTGATTGTATCGTATATTTCTTTATTTTGTAATATTAGGTGATTGTATGGTCTATTTCTTTATTAGGGATAGAATAAAGTGTAATGGCCCGAGACATTTCCGTACATGTTTTTGTTTTTCACCTCAAAGTGCCCAGCAACGGAGGGCCTTGTATAGATTTCGTTGGCTTTTAGAAAATATCATATATCTTCTACTATACTAGCATAAATGACTAACCAATGTCTGCTGAAGTAAACATTCACATTACCACAAAGCTCAAGGCAGGGCAAACGTTGCGCCTGAGCGTCAGCTGGGCGCTCATTATGTCCAGCGACGGTTGATCTGGATGGAGAAAAGAAAGTCCGTTACTCTGCAAATCCACTTGTCAGTGGAGGATTGATGAAACTGGCAGCAGTCTGTTCGTTTCAACGGCCGAATTTGCTGAAACCCCCGTCTTTTCGGTTTCTGTGACTGTTGCGTTTTTAATCTGCTCGATCTTCACTATGTCTATTTTTGTGGCTTTAATGGCGATGCTCTGGTCAGTCTCTCGTGTGGTGGATTTCCATTTCTGTCCAGCGAAAAAAATCACAAATCCACCTACTCTGGCGCCGTCCTTGCATAGGGTCTGCGCCATTTCAAAGCAGAGAATTTACTGTGCGGCATGCACTCAATACAAAGCGTCGTGAGTGTTCCTGCGTATGTTCTTTGAAGAACCAATATATCACTGCAGCAGTTTAGACGTGAAGATCTCCCGGGCATCGATTTTTCGAAAGGAAGAAAAAAGTTAAACGATCAGTGCGGGCGAGACGTTATATGGGCAGCGATTTAGACAAAAAAGAAATGGGAGGAGAAGGGCGCGGGGCGAGTGACAGAAATATGAGTAATGCGAGTTGTTCGTCAACGGAATGGAAATGGAAACTGCTTCGAATGAGCCCTAATACTGCTACAAATACCAACTCCACSAATCAGGTTGAAATAATAGCAGACAAAGGAGTTGGAAATRTWAAAAAAACGAGGCAAGGGGGAGAAGGGCGTAGTGCGAATGACAGCAATACGGTGAATGTAACTGGTCCAACAATGACCTTGGGGGADATACTAGGAAGGGGCACTAATATTGCTCCAGATRCCAACCACACCARTCAGGCTGCGGTTAACGTAGAAAYAAGATCAGATAAAGGAGTTGGAAATGTAAAAAATATAAGCGGAGCTCCCCCTTTGTCTTCATGTTCATCATCTTTAACTACACGAAATGGAATTTTGTGCTGCGTGGGTCTTGCCTCTGTTGGACTCGTTTCTTGGCTATTATCGCGTCTAATAAGTCGTCGTCGTCGTTCCCCTTCTCCTTCCAAGGATTCTTCCCCCGGCTGTATGAGTGTCATAAATATTCCAGAGCGTGGGAGTGTGAGTGAAAACTGCCCAATTTGCCGGGAAGCATTTGAAAAGGGGGAGGAGGCATTCAGGCTGAATTGTGGGCATATCTACCACGATGGGTGTCTAATCCCATGGCTCAACATCAGAAATATATGTCCAGTCTGCCGATCCGACTTGCCTCCTCTTTCTCATTTCCTCACTCCTAAATCCTAAACTCTCTCTTTTTTCCACCCATCCCGCAGAGGCGGTGGAATGTAACGGTTCTTCAACTATGATGAATGCTTATACCAAACGGACATTTCGAAGCGTCCTTTCAGGAAAACGAGTAAATAAATGTGTCCATTTTAATGAAGTCTACACATTTGCAATTGATCAAAATCTGCTCTGTTATTTTTTTTATTATTTTTTTTAGATTGTAGATCATGCGACAATAATGCTTATTCAACAGGACAAATCTTCCACATTTACCTATAAATAAATGAAGTTTATATCATGTAAATAGTTTATATATATATATTTTGATGGGTTAAGAGTTTGTTTTCTTCAGACACAAACAAATAAGTAAAGCAACAGGTTAATAGTTCAATATACAGAAGTATAGAAGTCAGTTTCTTTTAAAATTATTAGCTAATTATTTCAAGCAAAGTCAGTTTCTTTTAAAATTATCAGGTAATTATTTCAAGTAGTCTGGTTTTAAAAGTTTATTTCTTTTAGAATTATCAGTTAAGCTAATTATTTCAGGTAATCTGGTTTTCTTAGAATAATGGTGATGAGTCAACTGACATTGATATTTTCAGGTAGTCTGGTTTTAGAAGTCTGTTTTAGAATGATCAGCTAATTATTTTAGATAGTTCAGTTTTCCTTAAATAATGGTGATAAGTCAATTAACATTAACATTGCAGATATCCTCACTACTAATTAACAAGTGAATTATGATAAATTTCCAAAATTATCAGCTAATTATTTTAGGAAGTCTGGTTTTAAAAGTCTATTTCCTTTAGAATTATCAGCTAATTATTTCAGGTCATTTGGTTTCCCTTGAATAATATTTCAGGTCATTTGGTTTCCCTTGAATAATAGTGATGAGTCAAGTGACATTACATTTTCAAGTAGTATGGTTTTAAAAGTATGTTTCTTTTAGAATTATCAGCTAATTATTTCAGATAGTCTGGTTTTCCTTGAATAATAGTGATGACTTAATTAATATTAAATTAAATGAATTAATGTTAACATTGCACTACAAATTAACAATTAAATTATAATAAATTTTCAAATCCTTAAAAATTAAATAATTATATATGATGAATTGTTAACACATTTTATATATTTAAATTACTTTAAATAATATCATGATTTTATTTTTATTTTTAAAGCTGAATGTAAAAAATAATTTCAAACGATTGTTTGACGATCTATATTCAATAGAATGATTAATGCTAATAATGTCCTCACAGCCTTTTTCAATTCACTGAAACACATTCTATTTCAAAAAAACTCTTTAAATAGTTTGGATTCAAAGAATCCAGTAATGGAAATAAATCATTTCTAGCAAAATAAATATCGTAGAAAGTTACACGACGACTGTGATATAACTAGCACAGCCACATAATTGTGGCTGATCAACGCCGAAAGGTTGATTAACAAATAAATGTTTGAGCGTCATTTATTTGGTGTTAATATTTTAATTTCTGTTAATCACTTAGGTGGCAATCAGTTAGCTATCAAAGTAATTTTTAAATATGATTAGGTAAATGTAAAAAAGTAAACACAAACGGATGTCTTT
>JZKD02S1599279.1:183944-220965 GCA_000966675.3 Picea glauca | reverse complement strand
ACGATGGGTGTCTAATCCCATGGCTCAACATCAGAAATATATGTCCAGTCTGCCGATCCGACTTGCCTCCTCTTTCTCATTTCCTCACTCCTAAATCCTAAACTCTCTCTTTTTTTTCCACCCATCCCGCAGAGGCGGTGGAATGTAACGGTTCTTCAACTATGATGAATGCTTATACCAAACGGACATTTCGAAGCGTCCGTCCTTTCAGGAATACGAGTAAATAAATGTGTCCATTTTAATGAAGTCTACACATTTGCAATTGATCAAAATCTGCTCTGTTATTTTTAGATTGTAGATCATGTGACACTAATGCTTATTCAACAGGACAAATCTTCCACGTTTACCTATAAATAAATATAAATGAAGTTTATATCATGTAAATAGTTTATATATATATATATACATTTTGATGTGTTAAGAGTTTGTTTTCTTTATATACAAATAAGTAAAGCAACAGGTTAATAGTTCAATATCCAGAAGTATAGAAGTCAGTTTCTTTTAAAATTATCAGCTAATTATTTCAGTTTTAAAAGTTTATTTCTTTTAGAATTATCAGTTAAGCTAATTATTTCACGTAATCTGGTTTTCCTAAAATAATGATGATGAGTCAACTGACATTGACATTTTCAGGTAGTCTGGTTTTAGAAGTCTGTTTTAGAATTATCAATTAATTATTTTAGATAGTCCAGTTATTCTTAAATAATGATGATAAGTCAATTAACATTAACATTGCAGATATTTTGACTACTAATTAACAAGTGAATTATGATAAATTTCCAAAATTATCAACTAATTATTTAGGAAGTTTGGTTTTAAAAGTTTATTTCCTTTAGAATTATCAGCTAATTATTTCAGGTAATTTGGTTTTCCTTGAATAATAGTGACGAGTCAAGTGACATTGACATTTTCAAGTAGTCTGGATTTAAAAGTATTTCTTTTAGAATTATCAGCTAATTATTTCAGATTGTCTGATTTTCCTTGATTAATAGTGATGACTTAATTAACATTAAGTCAATTAATGTTAACATTGCACTACAAATTAACAATTGAATTATAACTAGCACAGCAGCTAACTCGTGGCTGAGACCGCCAAAAGGTAGTGGCGTGCTCCCAATATACTCAGAACGCGTGTCCTCAATATAAAATGTTTGTGGTAATTGGTAATATGAAACGTGTTTGTGGTAATTGGTAATATGAAACGTTTGATTGCATTAGGTTTAAGGTTAAATATGTCAGCATCTTCAATGCATAGCCATCACATTAGGATTTAAGGTTAAATAAAATTAAAAGATCATTAATTGTGCCCATTGTCAATAGGTTTACACCTTTCGAAGTAATAAATTTTCAGATCCTTAAAAATTAAATAATTATATATGATAAAATTGTTAACACATTTTATATATTTAAATTACTTTAAATAATATAAAAAAAAAAACTGAATGTAAAAATTAATTTCAAACGATTGTTTGACGATTTATATTCAATAGAGTGATTAATGCTAATAATGTTTTCACAGCCTTTTTCAATTCACTGAAACACACATTCTATTTAACCAAAAACTCTTTAAATAGTTTGGATTCAAAGAATCCGGTAATGGAAATAAATCATTTCTAGCAAAATAAATATCGTAGAAAGCTACACGACGACTGTGATATAAATATCCCAAAGTAAAGAAGAAAGTTTTCTGTACAGATCCACGTAGGCAAGTTGTGGCGCGTAATAATTTAACGCTGAAATGGAAGACTGTATCTATGTCTATATCTAGTGCGTCGGTCGGTAAACAAAGCAGCATTGTCCCTCAGCGTTTAGAGTTTAGAGTTTGTTACAGGAAGGGGCTAGCAATTGGTGTTGGTTTGATTAATTTCTACCAACAGCATTTAAAATTGAAGCTTTCATCAACCATTTCATCCACCTACACTTCTAGATATTTTCTGCTCTGCTAATTTTTTGGATTTTCGAGAACCTTCCAAAAATCTCTACTCCAAGAAATCTATGGATCTTCTGAATCCTTCCAAAAATCTTTATAAATAATTTACAGAGGCTATTGTAATTGTTTTCAAGCAAGGCAATATAATTAAAACTAAATGAAAACCACACATTAGAGGTAGAGCTCACAAAACTTGAATAGATGAGAGAAAACTATTACATTTATAGTTTAATAATAGATTAGATCACTCTCCTATCTAAGTGGATCTCAAACCACCTTCAACCTCAATCTATGTACCAATGAAACAAACTCTAAACAATATTCTATTTTTAATAGATTCTAGAAGTTTCTTCATTATTCTAACATCCCCTTTTATAGGAGAAACTGATTTTCTATGACACCTAACTTGCTTCTAAAAATTTCATACTTGAGTTTACCAAATGTTTTGGTAAATATATCAGCCACATTATCATTGGTATTACAAAATATCAAATCAATTTCCTTTGATTCAATCTTCTCTCTCACAAAATGATGTTGTAGCTCGATATGTTTTGATCTTGCATGATATATTGGATTCTGTGACAATTTGATAGCACTTTGATTGTCACAGTTGATGCATGTTGGACCATTTTGCTCCTCCGACATCTGCAAGAATTCTCCGCAACCAAACATCTTCATAGGTGGCACTGGTTAAGGCTTTATACTCAGATTATGTTGACGACAAAAAAACAATAAGTTGTTTCTTGCTACTCCATGATACAACCCCATGAAATGCATAGCCTGAGGTAGATCTTCTATCATCAAGATTTCCTATTCAATATGAATAAGAAAAACCTGTTAGATCAACATCAAATTCATTAGTATACATAATACCAAAATTTATTGTTCCTTTCAAGTATCAGAGTACTTTCTTTGTAGCTTTCCAGTGACTCTCTGAAGGCTTAGCCATAAACTGACTAAGGATGCTAACTGAGTATGCAATGTTTGGTCTTGTAGTGGTGAGGTAGTTCAGACTTCCCACCAACTGACAATATAAAGTACCATCTGTCTCTTTAGATCCATCTTTAGTGTACAACTTTGCATTCTATTCTAAGGGAGTTGACATAGATTTACATTCACTCATGTTCAACTTTTTAAGAATTTCTATTGTGTATTTACTTTGAGTGATCAATGTTTTACTAGGATCTCTCCAAACCTCAATGCCTAAAGAGTAATGCCATTCACCAAGATCTTTCATTTCAAATTATTGAAACAAATGAACTTTAATTTCTTCAATTGACTTGCATGCACTTCCTGTAATAATGAGATCATACACATATAAAGATATTAAAGCAACATTCCCTTGTTCATATTTCTTAACATACAGGTTAGGTACATTTTTGCTTTTCACAAACCCATTATGGTAAAAGAATGTATCTAACTTTACATACCAAGATCTTGGTGCTTGTTTCAAACCATATAAAGCTTTCCTTAATCTGCAGACTAGATTATCCTATCCCTACTTGATAAACCCTTCAGGTTGAACCAAATAAACCTCTTCTTTTAAATCACCATTCAGAAAAGCAGATTTGACATCTAATTGATGTATTTTCCAATTATGTTCTGTAGCTAAGGCAATCGATACTCTAATTGTATTCAATTTAGCTACTGGTGCAAAAGTATCTTAGTAATCAATTCCCTCCTTTTGTGAATATTCTTTTGCAACTAATCTTTCCTTATATTTGTCAATGCTACCATCTGCTTTAAATTTAGATTTATACAAACATTTGCTTCCAATAGGGACTTTGTTTTTAGGCAATTTAACTAATTCCCATGTTTGATTTTTTACAAGGGAATCATATTCATCATTCATAACATTTCTCCACTCTTCATGTTCTTTAGTTTGATCATAGTTTACATGTTCTACAACATTCATGACATGAGACATTAATGCATAATCTTTATACCTTATAGGTGGCCGAGTATGACGTGATGACCTCCTTAGTTCTTCATTGCTTTCATCTCATCTCTTGCTCTGTGGTGACTCTTATTCACTTGATGTATCGTAACTTCTTGAAGTGTCCATATTGCTTTCATTCCGATCTTGAACATGTACCTGCTCATGTTAATGTTTAACCATTGCATCTATTTTGACATGTTCATCACTATCATTATGCCAAGCATTTGCATCATTCATTGTATCAACTCTATCTGCATTCTCATGAAACATCGCATCTCTACTTGCAAACAGTTTATGTGAATTGGGATCAAACAATTTGTACACTTTTTGATCAGCACAATACCCAATAAAAACACACTTGATTGACTTTACATCAAGTTTTCTTTTCTCATCCTTTGGGATATGTGCAAAAGCAGTGGATCCAAATACTCTTAAATGAAAGACATCAGGTTTTTAACCATAAAGAATCTCAAAAGGAGTTTGGAAGTCTAATTTCTTAGTTGGACTTCGATTCTTTAAATAAACTGCAGTATTAACGACTTCTGCCCAAAAACCATTAGAAATGTTTTTACCTTGAAGCATACTACGAGCACACTCCACCAGTGTTATGTTCTTTCTCTCAGCAACACCATTTTGCTGAGGCGTATGAGGTACTGTAAATTGTTGTTGGATCCCATGAAATTTACAATAAATTTTAAATGCACTTGATGTATATTCACCACCCTGATCAGATATGAGGTGGAAGTGTTCAACTAGGGTTAGACACATTGATATAAGTGAGATCCATTTCTAGTGTGCCTCCCATCATTGCAAAAAATTTCCTGGACAACAACATTCCCCACACATCTAGGACATCTACTACTACAATGTCCAAATGGATCACTCTCTCACGATATCTTCCAAGGCATACTTCCACATTCTTAATTACCCCATGTGTGGGTATGGATATAGACTCAAATCCACACACATTTCTGTAATCTCATGTGACCTTTAGGCCTAATTGTTCCATGACCTTTAGAGACATCATGTTGGCACTTGCCCCTGAATCTAGCATATAGTTGTTAAGGAATTTTTGATTCATCATAAGGTCATGAAGAAAGGTGGATGTTCATCATAATGGACCCTAAAGTGATCGACTTGTAGCATAATAGGAAGGTCCATTGGTCCATCCAATCCTTTGAAAAAATTATCAAACCTTTCTTTGACGATTGGTACCTTGATTACTTCTCTCAAGGGGATGGTCAAGTGAATCTTGGCTAAAACCCCTTCAAAGTCAAAATTTAATTCCACTCTTTCAGTCTTGGGAAGATTCTTAGGAAGGAGAATGTTCATGGGTGGAGGCCTCATTTGGGATGTTGCAGGACCAATAGAGAGAGGTTGGTTCAATTTATTTTTTCTAGTGTACACTTGGAATTCTTGTTTCTTCAACTTTTCTCTTGATTCTTGGTCAAGATTATTTATCACCTCCATCCTAGCCTTCCTGGCTTCTTCCTTTATTCCCTCTTGATGTTCCTCAGGGGTAATATTAAGGAAAAATTGGGGGTCCTCTATGGCATGGTCCATTATGTTCACTTGGTCATGGCATCAATTTTTGTAAGGACATTCATGTTCCTAGTGTGACTCACTACATTGCAGGCACCAAGGGTCTTCATCCACCACATTTGTAGGGGATAAAGTATTTGGAACCTCTTGATCATTCTTTGGTCTAAAAACCTAGTTCCCTTTTTGGAATTGACCCTTTTATGAAACCCTAGGGGCTTGTTTCTGAGTCCTGTCTAGGTTGAAAATCCTATTCATCATTAGCTCTTGGGTTTTTACCATGCCATATACAATCAATTGTAACTTTTCCAAGCTAGCACTAATGTTTGAGGTAGGTTCAACATTATGGACTATCTTAGGTTTAATGTCCATTCTGACTCTTGGGGCTGAGAAAGGTTCTACTTTGGATGATGAAAGGTTGTCTTCGATCATTGTGGATACTTCTTGATCTTCTTGGATCATTTGAAGGTAGCATGCCTAAGCCTGTGGGTGGCTGGGTATGTTACATTTTGGTATCATAGCTTCTAGTTGAAACACTGGGTCGGTATCGACCGGGTCTATTTGTCAGATTCTCGTGGTCGAGATTGAACTCTAACCGTGAAGTTGAAAAGCTCAGGAGTAATGGTGTTGCAGAATCTATATGGTATTTATATCGTCAGAGATCCATTGTAAGGGGTTCGAAGGATCGTGACTGTCCCCCTTCGAATTCAGGAGAGATTGCCACTGTAGGATCAGGAGAGATCCGAGATCGTTGGATCGAAGGACAAGTGAACAAGGGTCATCCGATGAAAAGGAATCATATTCATCATTCGTAGCATTTCTCCACTCTTCATGTTCTTTAGTTTGATCATAGTTTACATGTTCTACAACATTCATGACATGAGACATTAATGCATAATCTCTATACCTTATAGGTGGCTGAGTATGATGTGATGAACTCCTTGGTCCTTCACTGCTTTCATCTCGTCTCTTGCTCTGTGGTGACTCTTATCCACTTGATGTATCGTAACTTCTTGAAGTGTCCATATTGCTTTCATTTCGATCTTGAACCTGTACCTGTTCATGTTAATGTTTAACCATTGCATCTCTTTTAACATGTTCATCACTATCATTATGCCAAGAATCTGCATCATTGATTGTGTCAACTCTATCTACATTCTCATGAAACATCACATCTCTACTTGCAAACAGTTTATGTGAACTGGGATCAAACAATTTGTACACTTTTTGATCAGTACAATACCCAATAAAAACACACTTGATTGACTTTACATCAAGTTTTTTTCTCTCATCCTTTGGGATATGTGCAAAAGAAGTGGATCCAAATACTCTTAAATGATTGACATCAGGTTTTTAACCATAAAGAATCTCAAAAGGAGTTTGGAAGTCTAATTTCTTAGTTGGACTTCGATTCTTTAAATAAATTGCAGTATTAACGACTTCTGCCTAAAAACCATTAGAAATGTTTTTACCTTGAATCATATTGCGAGCACACTCCACCAGTGTTATGTTCCTTTTCTCAGCAACACGATTTTGCTGAGGTGTATGAGGTACTGTAAATTGTTGTTGGACCCCATGAAATTTACAATAAATTTTAAATGCACCTGATGTATATTCACCACCCTAATCAGATATGAGGTGAAAGTGTTCAACTAGGGTTAAGCACATTGATATAAGTGAGATCCATTTCTAGTGTGTCTCCCAGCATTGCAGAAAATTTCCTGGACAACAACATTCCCCACACATCTAGGACATCTACTACTACAATGTCCAAATGGATCACTCTCTCACAGTATCTTCCAAGGCATACTTCCACATTCTTAATTACCCCATGTGTGGGTATGGATCTAGACTCAAATCCACACACATTCCTGTAATATCGTGTGACCTTTAGGCCCAATTGTTCCATGACCTTTAGAGACATCATGTTGGCACCTACCCCTGAATCCAGCATACAGTTGTTAAGGAAATTTTTATTCATCAATAAGGTCATGAAGAAAGGTGGGTTTTCATCATACTAGACCCTAAAGTGATCGACTTGTAGCATAATAGGAGGGTCCATTGGTCCATCTGATCCTTTGAAAAAATTATCAAAACTTTCTTTGACGGATGGTACCTTGATTACTTCTCTCAAGGGGATGGTCAAGTGAATCTTGGCTAACACCCCTTCAAAGTCAAAGTTTAAGTCCACTCTTCTAGTCTTGGGAAGATTCTTAGGAAGGATAATGTTCATGGGTGGAGGCCTCATTTGGGATGCTGCAAGACCAATAGAGAGAGGTTGGTTCAATTTATTTTGTCTAGTATACACTTGGAATTCTTGTTTCTTCAACTTTTCTCTTGATTCTTGGTTAAGATTATTTATCACCTCCATCCTAGCCTTCCTGGCTTCTTCCTTTATTCCCTCTTGATGTTTCTCAGGAGTAATATTAAGGAAAACTTGGGGGTACTCTATGGCATGGTCCATTATGTTCACTTGGTCATGGCATCAATTTTTGTATGGACATTCATGTTCCTAGTGTGACTCACTTCATTGCAGGCACCAAGGGTTTTCAGCCACCACATTTTTAGGGGATAAAGTATTTGGAACCTCTTGATCATTCTTTGGTCTGAAAACTTGGTTCCCTTTCTGGAATTGACCCTTTTATGGAACCCTAGGGGCTTGTTTCTGAGTCCTGTCTAGGTTGACAATCCTATTCATCATTAGCTCTTGGGTTTTTACCATGCCATCTACAATCAATTGTAACTTTTCCAAGCTAGCACTAATATTTGAGGTAGGTTCAACATTATGGACTATCTTAGGTTTAATGTCCATTCTGACTCTTAGGGCTGAGAAAGGTTCTACTTTAGATGATGAAAGGTTGTCTTCGATCATTTTGGCTACTTCTTGGGCTTCTTGGATCATTTGAAGGTAGCATGCCCGAGCCTGTGGGTGGCTGGGTATGTTACATTTTGGTATCATAGCTTCTAGTTGAAACACCGAGTCAGTATCGGCTGGGTCTGTTGGTCAGAGTCTCGTGGTCGAGATTGAACTCTGACCGTGAATTTGAAAAGCTTAGGAGGAATAGTGTTGCAGAATCTATATGGTATTTATATCATCAGAGATCCATTGTAAGGGGTTTGAAGGATCGTGACCATCCCCCTTTGAATTCAGGAGAGATTTCCACTATAGGATCAGGAGAGATCCGGGATCATTGGATCGAAGGACAAGTGAACAAGGGTCATCCGATGAAAAGGAATCAAGGGCTAAGGTCACAACTGTCAGATCCCATTGGAGAGTGAGATCAATAGACATGAGGCATTTTAGGGAACCAAGTTGCATGAGATATAATTTCCCAAGGCAGTCCTGCAATCCAAACCACGGTTTCACCAAGAGGTTATGTGGTAGCATCAAGAGAATTGCGGGGTGAAAAGAGGGTTAATCCAAACCGTCGATGTGTGCCCTTGCAAATTGAAAGGAATGAAATGATGTGACATGTTAGTACTCGAGTGATGAACCTATGAAGAGAAGAAGTAGTCGGGGACTGTCGATATGTAGGAGGACACGCGTCAACCGATCATGTGCTACAAGCACTCCAGGAAAAGGTGATCAAGGAGAAATTGAGAATTGATATTTCTGGGCCCCGGAGATCCGAAGTGAATTGTAGTCGTTCGATCCAAGAGGACATGCAGAAGAAATCTGTGAACTTTGGGGAAAAGCGGAGGTTGAGAGTTGAGTTCTCCAAAATCTGGAGACCCGAGGAAATCATAGTTGTTGATCCATGGGAGACACGCGTTAGTAGATCGTGAGCTTAGGATAAAAAAATTTCAAAAAAAAAGTTGAAGTTTGAGTTTTCCGAAGTCTGAAGGCCCGAAGGAATTGCAACCATTGATCCTTGTAGCGGTAACTTCCGAAGTCCCAAAGTATGGGTTTAATATGGGCTATCCCATAAGGGAGGACACATGGTGACAGATTGGCTAGTTCGGGAATTCAGAGTTCGGGAGAATTGGAAGTGTGCTAGTATGGAAACTCCTGAAGTCCCGAAGCCCAAAGAGCTGAAGTGATGGGGCATGACGATGTCACCTAGAGGTGATGTGGATCCTGTAATTCCCTAAGTGACGTGGCTTGAAGATGTCACATGGAATGACGTGGACACATGGGATGTGCGCCACATGTTATTAAGTTTTGAGCATGAAGATGATTGAAATGTCAGTTAGAACGTGACACATGTCACCCACCTGATTGGGCCACGTGTCCTCTTCGAGTATTTCACCACATGGCGACAAATTGTGCAGTCTGGAGACTAGGCACTCCAGTGGGGAAAGATGTGATAGGTTGCATTGGGTCGAAAACTCCCGAAGACAGGAGTACATATTGACCATTGATTCCAGAAGACACACGTCAAAGGATCATTGACTTCGGGTGAAAGCACTCCAGGAGATAGTGCAGGAGGAAAGTTTTGAAACTTTCGAAGCCCGAAGAGCCAAAGCGATTCACAGTCACTGATCTTTGGGAGGACACTCATTGACAAATCATGAAATCTGGGTAAAAGAATTCCTAGAGGAGGCAAGCGAGGAAAGTTGAGACTCCAAAAGAGCGGAATCCTGAAGTGGATCTCGATCGTTGATCGTGAAAGAGGACGAGGACCATTGATTTGGTCTTGGATGAAAGTTCCAAAGTCTCGAAGCTCTAGACAAGTGTTTTTTTAGCTAAGCGTAGGGTCATGGTCGTGGTCATATGCAGATTGAGAGCTGAGGGAGGGAGGGATAAGGGATGAATTGGTGGTCTTTGAGACAGAAAAGTGCTAAGAAAGGATTTAGTCACAGTTTCTAGTCGTGGTCACTAGAGAAGGTGGTTTGAAGGAAGCGACTGTGCAGGATGAAATTCTGTGTCAGCTAAGGATAACATGACACTGTTATTTTTGGAGAATGGGGATATGATCTTCATGAACAAAAAACAAAAGAGACCTGTAGCATGGTTTGGAAATTTTGTTTATCATATGCATAATTCTAACAAAATGGTCGCTTACACATTTTGCAGAATTAAGGGGCTTAAACACATCAACTCAGGATGCATATTGAGGAAATGGAAGAGGGAGAGGGATCCTCCAATCATGATAAAGAGGCCGAAGGCCAGAATACGAGAGTTGGTAATGTAGAGACAGAGTCCAATGGACGCAAGGGAAAAGGAGAACATGAAATGTTAATAGAAACGGTAAGAAGCCTGAAGATGGAAGTGCAGAGCTACAAAAAAAACAATGAGAGACTGATGAGAGAGAAAAGTCAGATAAATGCTTGAGTGTTGTAGAGCTTAAATCAGTTGCAGATACAAACAAAGAAGGGATCAAAATCAAGATAAGAGGAAGAAGGAAGGTGCCATGAAAGAAGGGATGATTGTGGAAGACTTGGTTATTCCAGAAGTGCTACCAGAGCTCATGGACACCACTCATGTCCTTACCCAGAAAGAAATTTCTATGCATTGGATGATCCCATAAGCAATCCAGAGGTGTTTCCTATCAGACACCAAAGAAGGAAACAAGAGGTAGATAGTTTGCAAGGAGAGCTTAGGAAGCTCAAGCCACATTACTTTGAGGGTGAAAGAGAAAGGGAAGATGATGCCGAAGCATGGTTTCTTGGGCTAATGAGATATTTTCAGTTGCATAACTATTCATCCAATCTGGAAGCCAGGATTGCCACCTACCATTTACATAGGAAAGATGCAATGTGATGGGACCAACTAAAGCAAGTGGAACATGTAAATGAAAATAGGATCACTTGGAAGAAGTTCAAGAAGTACTTCCAGAAGGAGTACCTCTCAGAGCATTTCTATGACAAGAAAATGTAGGAGTTATTTGAACTCAGGTTGGGAACCATGACTATGGCAGAGTACGAGAAGAAGTTCTTGGGATTGTTAAAGTATGTTAGGTTCATTAGTGATGAGAAAGTGAAAATACAGAGATTTGTAAGTGGACTTCCAACCTTTTATAAGGAAAAGATCAAGTATGATGAACCCAAGACCTTGACGGAGGCCATCAGGAAGGCTAAATACCTGTATGAGCAAGGCTAGGGAAAAGAATCTTTGCATAAATCTTGGAAGGAAAAGAAAAATGTGAAGTCCAATCAGAGGAGGAAAGGATTCAAACCTTCCTTCAATAGGAATGAGCTTAATAGAAATCATCAAGATCAGTATGATAAGGGAGATTTCAAGAAGGAATATTCCTTGGGAAAAAGGGGAAGACCACCAATCCAATGCTAGGGATGCAAGGAAGATCACTTGTACAAGGATTTCCCACACAGAAAGGACATAGTGAATACTGTGCACAACATCCAAGAAGATACAACAGTCTAAGATATGGGAAGAATCTATGCAGCTTTAAATGATCGACAAGCAGAGTACCAGTCCAATATGATCGAGGTGGAAGGTAAGATCATAAATCATCCTGTTGCTATTTTGATTGATTCAGGAGAAACTCATTGCTACATCGATCCTAAGATAGTGGATAGATTACATTTGGAGAAAATTAAACTTGGAAACGAAAGTTTGGTTCGGTTAGCCATTAGAACCAAAAGAAGAATCCATGACATGGTCAAAAGTTGTTCCATAAGTCTTAATGGCGTGAATACACGTATTGATCTAAATATCATACCATTGGGGCCTTATGATATTCTGATTTGAATGGATTGGTTGGACAAGAATCATGCTGTTCTAGATTGTCATAACAAGACATTTACATGTCTTGAGGGAAATGGAAAACAAATAACTGTGAAAGGAGTTCCAAGACCCATCTCTATAAGGGATATTTCAGCCTTACAGCTAAAAATATGTTTTAGGAAAGGATGTCAATTGTATGCAACTCATGTGGAAGATACAGATAATACAAAAGGGCCAAGCCTCGAAGATTTCTCAGTTTTACGGGAATTTGAGGATGTATTCCAAGAAATACTAGGATTTCCACCAAGGAGGGAGATAGATTCCTCAATTGATTTAGTTCCAGGAGCTGCCCCAGTGTCAAAAATACCTTATAGAATGAGAACACTAGAGTTAAAATAATTACAAATGCAGTTGGAGGAATTGTTCAAGAAAGGGTACATACGTCCAAGTGTTTCACCTTGAGGAGCACTAGTAATTTTTGTCAAAAATAATGATGGAACCTTGAGGCTGTGTATTGACTTTCGATAGTTGAACAAGTACACTATAAAGAACAAGTATCCTCTACCCTGAACTGATGACCTCTTTGATCAGCTAAGAGGAGAAAATATATTCTCAAAGATTGAACTGAGGGCATGATACCATAAGGTAAGAATCAAGGAAGAAGACATTCATAAGACAACCTTTAGGACCAGGGATGGGAATTGTGAATTTGTAGTGGTGCCATTTGGAATGAACAATGCACCAGTGGTCTTCATGTGCTTAATGAATGGCATATTCATAAATTACTTGGATAATTTTTTCATAGTATTCATGGATGACATACTTATCTATTCTAAGTTTGAAGAGGAGCATGAACATCACTTAATACTGGTATTGCAAGTACTGAGAGAACATCAGTTGTATGCCAAGTTGAGTAAGTGTTCTTTTTATCAAAAGAAGATCCATTACTTGGGACACATTATTTCATATCAAGGCATAACATTATATCTAGAGAAGATTGAAGCCATTAGAGGATGGCCAACACCCATAAATGTGTCAGACGTCAGATATTTTATGGGATTAGCTGTCTACTACAGAAGGTTCATAGTAGGGTTCTCTAAGATTGCTCATCCCATCACTTCTTTGCAAAGGAACTAAATTTGAATGGACACTCAAGTGCGAAAATAATTTTAATTTCTTGAAGGAATTACTTACTAGTGCACCTATGTTAAATATTGTTGACCCAAATGAAAGTTTTGTGGTATGTACAAACGCATGTAAGGAAGGAATTGGGGGAGTCCTAAAAAAAAATGGATATGTCATTGGATATGAGTCCAGAAAGCTTAGGGAACATGAGAGGAACTATGCCACACATGACTTGGAACTTGCTACCATTGTTCACACCTTGAAGATGTGGAGGCATTATCTCATGGGGAAGAAATTTGAATTAAGGACATACCACATTGGCTTGAAGTATCTTTTTGAACAACCAACATTGAATGCCAGACAAACAAGATGGCTGGAATTTTTAAGTGAATATGACTTCGATATCAAGCATATCAAAGGAAAGGAGAATAAAGTTGATATCAAGCATATCTAGTTACAAGAAAACAATTACATTAGTAAGAAGCCAGTTATTTTGGCCGAGAATGAAGAAGGATGTTGTTGATTACATCACTTGATGTATGGAATGTCAGAAGGTGAAGGCTGAGCATAGGCACCCAACAGGTTTTCTGTAGCCATTGCCAATTCTAGAGAAGAAATGGGAAGTGATCACCATGGATTTCATCACAGGATTACCCAGAACGAATAAGCAACATGATTAAATCATGGTGGTGGTTGACAAATTAACAAAGGCTGCTCATTTTGTGCTTGGGAAGACAATGCATACAATGACTAATATTGCAGAAATTTTCATGAAGGAAATTGGTAGGTTGCATGGGATACCTAGGATAATTGTCTCGTACATAGATACAAAGTTTACCTCCAATTTCTGGAGGGGATTGTTTAAAGGATTTGGCACAAATCTAAACTTTAGCACAACATATCATACTAAGATAGATGGGAAAACAGAGAGGGTCAATTGAATAATTGAAGACATGCTGAGAATGTATGCGATGGATATGCCATCTAAGTGGGAATATTACTTACACTTGGTTGAGTTTTCATATAATAATGGGTATCAAGCTTCATTGAGAACGAGCCCATTTGAAGCCTTGTACGATAGGAAATGCGATATTTAGTAAGATGGGACAACCCAATAGATAGATTGGTACTTGGGCTGGAATTGCTTAGGGACATGGAAAACTAGGTGGTTAAGATCAAGAAGAATTTAAAGGTAGTTCAGGATATACAAAAAGTTTATGTAGACAAGAACATGAAAGTGAAGCCCAAGAAAAGCTCATTGAAATTGGGTAGTTGTACAAAGCTGGCAACCAGATTCTGTGGTCCATTTGAAATATTGGACATAATAGGGCCAGTTGCATACATGCTTGCATTGCCTGCTTCCATGAATGTGCATAATGTATTTCATGTATCTTTACTAAATAAATATGTACATGACCCTAACCATTTTATTGATTGGCATCTGATTCAAGTAGAGATGGAGGGATATTTTCAGGTTCAACCAGTGCAGGTATTGGACAGAAAGGCCAAAATGCTTTGGAATCGATTTATAGAGTTGGTAAAAGTTTAGTGGACCTGATACGGTCCTGAAGATGCTACCTGGGAGCATGAAGATGCCATGTGGGCATAGTACCTGCAAATTTTTGAATAAATTTGAGATTTTGATCTCTATTTTGTATATGCACTAAGGACAGTGCCAAGATAAGAGGGAGGGGATGTAACACCTAGGGTTTCGCAACCCCATTTTAAATAATGTATTGATACAATGCTGAGAGGCCTGAGTACCCAAACAATTATTAAAGGGCCAGTATGCCCAAGAAATGTAATGTTTTGATCATTATTAATAATAAACACATCGTTGGCTGCTAGATGGAAAAGGACTAGAGTTATAGGGGGCTATGATTCCACAAGAGAGGGTCTTGGGGGGCTAAGTGTTTATTCTATGTTAATTACCCTTTTTTCCTAAGAGAGGGGATCAATTAGGCCATCTTCTTGGGGAATTATAGGAGGTTCTTGATTCCCCATGAAGTTTCTTAAACCCATCCCTGGTCTGATTGTGGGGTTGGTCTTTGGTCGTTGGTCGTTGGCCCGTCTGCTCCTTCACTTATGAATTTTGTACCATTATTTCCCTCATGCACTTTCATGCACTCACTCACCCATTCATCGATCCATCCTCACCTGCATCTTGGATTGGAAAAGGGAAAGGAACTGTTGATAATTAGCCACGTGATAGTTGGCTGTAATGGCCGCTGGTTCAATCCAGCCATGACCTGGGGCCTGCATGTTTGAGATGCGTTGGCATGTGCCCTTTTTTTTCACAACTGTGAGTCCTAAGAGTTCCAACATTGAGATTCTGGACCAGCTGTGCTGGAGGCCCTGAAAAATAAGGAGAAGGACTGCCTGAGGGACTGCATGGTAGAGAAGGGTGGAGGTCCATTCTCCTTGGGCGGTACAAGCTGGGTAGAAGAGAGATGGGTACTTGAATCGTTGTGGGTGCTGAGAAACCTGTGAGAGATTGAGATTTGACTGGTTTAGGAACCCAAGTACACTCTAGAACCGTCCTTGTGGATTCATATCCCTGGCTCGGGGGTGACACTGTTGTTGATATTTTGAGCAGTGGTGTCTACGGTTGGGTGGAACGTCCTTGGTCTGTAGCTAGTTGGTGTCACCTTTTTATAAAGATAAGTAATCTTTGTTGTGATATTATTATCTGTGTATGAATGTATTCCGCTATGTAATTTTAATTATCATTTAACTAAATCTTAGATTATGCATGCTTGGTAGAAATTGTTGTGCATGTCGCTAAATATTATATCTTATGCATTCTTATTAATTAAAGAAGGTATCGATAAGAGTACAAATTCCAAGGGTGGGCTTGAAGGTATCATGCCCCAACTTGTGGGTGGTTGGGTATGTTACAATTTTGCATACTTGGGGGGCATTTGCCTAGGGTAGCCTTATATAGCTGTCATATCTAGTGGTTTTAAAAGCTTGGATGACCATTGTATTTGGTTATTGGCTTGGTTTGGAATGACGGTCTGATTTGTTGTGGTAGACATTGTGTTTAAGGGAAGATTTCCTCCAAAAAGTGATTTTACTACATGAGAGTTTCGGGGAGGCTTCATTCTAAAGGACCGGGGAGGGTTGGTGTACCTCCCTATTGATTGTGGAGTCACCAGATAATTTTATTGAAATTATCAAAGGAATGAGGGAATCACCCTCAATGGAGTCGCCAGGTAATCTTGTAATAAAAGTTCTCTAGATAAAGGCCTATTGAAAAAGTGTCATTTGAGGAATATTGACTCAGTGTTCCCCCGCAGTGGTGCCAAAATGTTATTGCACAATTTGTACTTTGATCAAAGGACAGGTTATTGGAAAGAAAATTGGCGTAACTAGAGGTTATCCTATCACTATCACCTCAATAGGATGCCTCTTTCTATTTAGGGTTGATGGCCTAGGGGAGATGTCCCCAGTGACTTGGAGGTTTGAGAAGGAAAGGTTAACATCTCTATGAAAAATTCCCCTCTCACAAGTCACCACTGATCAGAAAGTCCAAGTTTATAACCAATGAAGTGATAATATATCAAGATGTACCTACCCAAAAAAAAGAAACAATAACCTATATATATTGCAAGTACAACTTGTTGGTTAACACTTCATAAAACCACAAACTTTCTCAATAAAATAAATTGGCTGATAATGGTGAAGTAAACAGAAAATTATAACAACAATATTTATGAGGAAATACTTCACAATAAGTTCCTTGAAACAACTTCAAAATGACTAAGAATAATCAACCATTAACATCATAATACTAGCATTTATTAGAAGCAAAAAGGGAAATCCATTAATCAACCTTTTCAATTTCTCTTAGAATGTTTAAAGCTTTCTTTAGTAACATCAGTAATAATATTAGTAGGTTAGGCTATTCTAGTGTTATAAGTAGTTAGTAGGAAGATCAAGGTGTAGGTTTTGATGGTTGTTTTGATCAATCACTCAATAAGGAGTCTTTGACTAGTGCTTTTAGGGAAAAATGGAGTCAATGATGTGGAGGAGAATGTTGAAGAAAAAGGATGATAATAGGAGAGTTAAAGACAAGAGAGATTAATAGTTGAAGTGTTGGTAACCCAAGGCTTCAACTATCAAACCCTAGTAGAAACTAGCTACTATGGGGTAGGTAAACCTAGGCCTTAGTAGATTTTCCTCCCTCTTTAAGTCAATGATGAAGAAAAAAATTGCTAAGATGAAGCAATGATTGTTGGGGTATTGCAATGGAAATTCCCTCAACAATAGCTTCAAGGAAATAGACTTCTTGGAAAAATCTACTAGGTATAAGCTCTTAAAGCTAGGACAATAACATGTGCTAGGCTTCCTAGGGTTTTAAACAAGCAATTTCATAATCTTAATTTAAATGCAAGATAAATATGAGAATAACCATTCAATTAAGAAGAATTGCAGAAATTTCACTTACATACATAAAGAATCATCAAGCAAAACCCTAGTTGAACACTTCCATCAAGAAAATTGCCAAAATACTCCAAAATTTAGCCTTCCTCAACAAGTGCACCTAAAATTTCAGCCAAGTAACCCTATATAGGGTGAAAATTTTAGTCCTCACAAGTGTGAGTGAAAGATGATGAATAATACAAGGGCTAAAACCCTTATTTATACAATATCAATGACTAGAATTAGGTAAAAAAGGTCAACATGGGAAGTTACATGTAATATCCAATTTTTACATTAATCTCAAAATAAAACCCTAAATAAATTTGTAAAGATGAATTCATGCCCTTTTATGGTGACATTAGGCCTTCTCAGGGAAATTTTGGCTTCCAAGAGAAAAACATTATGCCTCCTTGGGCCTCTGGATCCCGCCACACGTGCCACTTGGCACACAACTGCCTCCAAAGTGTCCAAAATGTTGGGTGACATCATGGGTCACATGGGTGATGTCATGGGACTTTCAAGGCCTACATCATGGTGAAAGGTGCAAGACTCCCCTGGGTCTAGGCCTGTCAGGTTGTCCCTAGTGGAACGTCCATCTCTCTCTTCGGTGAAAACCCATGATCTGTCTATGCCCCTAGCTGGGGTCTCAACATCCATCTGGTGGGATTTTATCCCTATGGAGGTACGAACTAATCATATCCCCATATGTACCTATCCATCAGGTGTGGCCCTGAAACATCAACAAGTACGCCCTCCATAGGCTCATAAGTCACAGGGATCACAACAATGTCAATCACATCTAATCATCAAGTTATTTAAACACGTGCATGAAACCCCCTTTCCCAGACAAGTGCTCAAAGAGATTATGTTATTCTACAAGCCATGTTTGGAGGGGACACTAGGATGTCCTACTGGGCTAGTGGTCATTGGATGTGGGATGTTTCTAGGTGAATTCAAATCCAGACCATGTAAGTGGATGAGGTAGTAAGGGATGTCTGGGAAATGGGTGCAGTGATAACAGAGAAATGTATGGCTTACCTGTGGGTGCCTCTGAAGAGGGTGAGATCCACCTTGTCATGGATGCAAATATTTCCAAGCCCATTCATGCCTTTTATCTTTTATTCTTATTTGTTTTTTTTCAAGATACTAGTTAGGGGACACTGCCCTGGTGTGGTGACTAGTGGTGACAATGTTAACCACAAACATTTCATTGAAATGAGAAGGTTGGCTCGTGATGAGCCCCCTTTCTCTTGGCTATGCCACCAAGAGCCACTACCCTGGCATGGTGACCAACTGAATGGTAGTGTCATACCACTACATGCCCATGGACCTAATAGGATGGCTCGTGACGAGACCCCCTATCCTCCAACTAGCTCTTGATTTATTATTTTATATGAGTCCCTTTGTTTCTTGTTGAGAATCCTTTGATTACTTTCTCGGGGATCCCTTGGAGAAGCATCTAAAGGTTTCATTTTTTTGGATTTTATATTTTTCCAACTACTTTTACCCTCTCGGCCTTTAGCCCCTTCTTCCCACAAGGTAAGGTACAAGCCTTTGCTAGTTTGTCCAACCCAATGCCTGGATCATTGTATGGGATGGATGAGCAGGAAAAATATGAAAAGTGGTAAGTATGGTGGGAATGGATGATGACCTTTCATGAAACCCCCCAATGGAAACTCAAACCCTATGGGAACCAACTTACTAGGGCATCCTATCATTCCCCTATGTGTGGTCAAGTGGAAAGTCATAAGATTCAAGCACATGTTAGAAGTAAAAAGAATTAAATGCACATATTCAAATGTTTTGAGAATCAAAGTCACACATACCATGATACCCAGACTCATTATCTCATGGAGAAAGACCCATTTCCGCTGAAGGACCAAGCTGATGTGATGGATGTTACTGCTGTTGACAAAGTGGAGGCACTGAAGAAGAAAAGTATGGGTCCTCTAGGGGCATGCTCAAGTCGATCTGGCTCTCGGTACTCCATGTCTAAGACCTGTGGACCTCAAGACATAATCTCCTTAGTTATCCCTAGGCTAGGGGATAACAATAAGCACTAGTGATCCTACATTATACACCAAGTCAATGAACAAGGTCAAATATTGATTGTTTTCTTATATGTTGATGATTTGATCTATATAGGTAATCTCTCTATTGATATGTTTAAATAAACAATGAAGAAGGAATTTGAGATGCCAGATTTGGAGTTAATGAAATATTTTCTTGGCATTGAAGTCACACAAAATGACAAGGGAATTTTTATTTGTCAAAGTAAATATCAAAAATATATTTTAAAAAGGTTGAGAATGATAAATTTCGGTCTAGTTTCTACACCTGTGGCAACTGACACAAAACTAAGTAGAGAGCAAAATGAGATGAATTTTGATTCAACCATATTCAGAAAATTGGTTGGAAGTTTGATGTATCTCATAGAAACTAGGCCAGATATATTGTACGGAGTAAGTTTGTTTTCTATATTCATGGACACACCAAAGAATTCACATTGGCAAGCAGGAAAAAGGTTATTAAGATACATTGCAGGAACTATGAATCATGACATATTGTATTCTACTTCAATTAATTTGCAGTTGGTTGGATACACAGATAGTTATTTTGTAGGAAGTATTGATGACATAAAGAGCATATATGGATATTCATTTCATCTTGGAACATGAATTCTAGCATGGGCATCAAAGAAACAACCGATAATGACAATCTCATCAATAGAAGCAGAGTATGTAGCAGGTACATCAACAACACGTAAAGAAGTTTGGATGTGAAGAATATTGAAGGAACTAATGCACAAGCAAGAGGATCCTACTACAATCTATTGTGACAACAAGTCCACCATTGCACTATCAAATAATCATGTTTTTCACAAGAGGACAAAACACATTGACAGTAAATATCACTTCATTCAAGAACTTGTCAACAATGGAGAACTCATCCTACAACATTGCAGATCAAAGGAGCAACTTGCGGACATATTTACAAAGGCTTTATCACAAGACCAATTTGATTATTTGAGAAAAGTTTTGGGCATTATAAATATTGATGTAATTAGTAGTAGAAATTAGGGGGGAGTTTTGGTTGGATTAATTTCTACCAACCCCATTTAAAACTGAATCTTCCATCAACCACTAGTTATTGTTCATCCACCAACATATCCACCAACACTTCAAAATATTTCCCGCTCCGTGAACTCTCTCGATCTTCAGGATCCTTCCAAAGACCTCTACAAATAAGAGGCGATTGTAATTGTTTTCAAGCAAGGCAATATCAAGTCTGTTTTTAGTTTGTTGAGATTTTTCTTTTTCCTATGCCCACTTCAATTGGTACCAGCTACAATATATGTGTATAGAAAACATGGTGAGACCCAAAAACACAACAAGAAGAGCCATAAATTTCCAATCTGACACATAGCCAATAAGTCTCGAAATCATACTTTCAATTTTGGTCATGTAATACTTCTTTTCGCCCAGGTGGAGGAGAGCCCATTACTAGTCACATAAATGGGAAATATTAAACACCATACAATGAACCAATTATTAGCTCATTGATTAGTGCATCATGTCGATTGGATACACTATTTAATTCACTAAGTAGTCAATAAGTGAACTAATAATTTAATTCACACTGAAATCTTAGGTAAACTGTCTCCAATCAAGGGTTGGTGCATGTGAATAAATTGTATTTTTTATTATTATTTAAATTGCATTTCTGAATGCATAAATGGATTTATCTATATAGACTTAGCCACTCAAATATTCATATCCAACAATTTTAAGTGGGATTTCAAACAAAATTAAACAGAAAAAATACATTGAAAAAAACCCAAAACATAGAACATTTAAACTACCACATATACAAGCTGATAAACAACATTCAATGTTACAGTAGATGGTATATACATTGTAGGATAGATACCAAGGTAATCCAATTCTATACATACCACCTATGCCACATCATTAAATTTTTCATTGCAAGTTGCTTATTGCTCGCATTCAATGAGTACACCAACACCATCAACAAATTGGATGAGGTAAACCATCAAGGTAAACCGAATCGAATGAAGGGTTGGTGCATGTCATTCCACGAGTACACAAATGTCACTAGGATATTAGATGAGGTAACCCATCTGGTAGCGTAATGTATCACCGATGAGTACCTACAAATTAATTTTCCTCGAAGCCTATTTATAGAGTGGATCCCTCACCACTCGCCACGAGATCGACCTTTCATAGATTTTACTCCCACTCCCTTTGAAGGTGACTCTGCACTCTTAAATTTGGTCGAAGCTGAATGTGAGGAAGATAAATGAAAAACATGGATTTCTTTGATCTTTCAATCTATTTAGAGCCACATATAGTTAAATTAGTGTTAAATTAACATTACCTAGTACTCTTGATCCAGATTATCTTGAGAATGAAATGAAGGCAGAGATATAACAATGAAATATACAAAGATATTGAAATAAATACAGAGATACAATTGTTAGCACCAAGAGTTGTTCTTATACTGCTTTAAGAACAATCCTAGTACCCATTTGAATGTTGGAAAGATAAAATCAAGTTTGGTAGGTGGATTAGAAAGAAAGAGAAAGAGAGAGAGAAACATGGTGTTTGCAAATCAATAATGTACCACTAGGCATGGATTCCTTTCACTCTCCAGATTGAAGCAATCAAACAACATTAAAGTTAAAGGCTTACATAATGATGAAACAAATGAGGATCATAACAAAAAGAAGAACAACCATCATACAAAGATCCTCTCTGCAAAAATGGATTAAGAAGTACTTGAACAAATAACATAGATACTAGGTAATCATTGTAAATCCTTTGCATCTCAAGAATCTCCTATCCATAAACAATCATTAATCCTTAATGACTATAATTTATTCAAGTGAGATAAAAAGAGAAATGAAAATAGAGAATTTAAAAAAAAATATGATAAAACAACTCTCTTGAATCTTCAATGACAAAAATGATTACAACAAAAGGCCCCAGGCATACAACCAAACACACAACTTTTTCTGCTCCTAAAGCCCCTCTCTGGTCTAGAAATAAACCTTTCTATTATTACAAAATGTTGATTAAATGGGAAAATTACAAGGCCTGTTCCAGGTGTCAATAAAATAATACAGCTCATTAAACTATTGACAAAATTCTAGAAACAAAACATTAGTAATAAAAATGAAAATCAAAAGATAATTTCAACTAAGTCTCCAAAAAATAACGAAGTGTGGAAGTTGTTGGTTTAAAATTGGAACTGGTTCCTTGAAATATGGAATTTTACTGCCACATATTTTCTCATTCAAATACCAAAGTACCAACTCAATCAAATGATAGTACCGTCTCCAAATCAAATACATAGGTGAGAGAAAAATCGTCATAATAGGAATAATATCCATGAAGGTGTGTACCCCTAGTCCATCCAATCATCCATGGGTATCATGCTACAAATCCATGTGCTAACAACAATGCACAATTTTTATTAATGAGAGAATGCACAAAAACTGTAAAATTATAGAGTGAATGACTCACCAAAATGGTGGCAGCTTATCTCTGAGAAGAGATGTGATGGCTATGCTCATTCACAAGAAGATGATGTTGTTTACAATGAGGATCTAGTGGCCTTTTTAACATAAAGAAAAATCCAAAACCCTAACCCCAGAAAATGAAACACCAAAATGTTTGTGGGCCTCGATGGGGGTAGTTGGTATGTCAACTTCCCAAGGGAATAACTTTTTCATACGATCCTTGTTTGGTGTGCACGAAAACTTGTTTGAAAGGTTTATAAAAGGAATGCAATTTTTTCTATCACTCTATCGATAAATCCTATAGTGTGACTATGGCAGGCCCAAAAAACATTGTTTAGGGCCTCAAAACGACCCTGAAAGTTTAGGACCTGAAAAGATGTAGAAAAACTACCAAGGTGGAAACCCCTATTTTGAGCCTGTGGAATAGGTGGGTGGCCATCGATTACTTTCTGGATCAATCCTCCCTCCTTAGGAATCAATAGTCTCCATTGCATGAAGATCCCGAGGAATATTTTGCTGAATCTAAACTATGGTGAGCTTCTTGTGTTGCTAAAGAATTTTTCCTTCTTAGCTTGTTGAAGGTTGTTATGAACCTGTTGTTGGAGGGGTTGGATCTTTTTAAAAAATTTGGCTACATGATCTATTGGAGTGTGGGAGGACTTTGTTGGTGAAGATGCAGTAGGAATATCTTGGTGCTCTTCTACAATCTTGTTGATATACTTTTGTTGGATAGAAGGGTCTTGGGTCGAGGATGCAGTGGTTGCAGTGTCATTCTCTTTTGACCAGGTTGTGAAGAGATGAAACTTTGCGGTATGATATATTTCTTTGTGACACTGTTTTATCAATACAGTAGTCAGAACTACCTTTAGTATATTGGAGGGTTGACCCCCTAGAGTAATAATGACATTACAGGGTCAAGACTCATAAAAAACATGATGCCTCCACATATATGGCTGGACTAACAGACCATCACAGATTTACAATGGGGAAACATCACATAGTACCTCATCCTTGAAGGGCTCGATGTTGTATGACAAGAGGCATTGTTGGATGACACAAAGATCTTGTCCTTGGTGGATCCTGTTGGCCATCGACCAAGTTTTGAGGTAATATTGGTCGAGTTTGACCACTTTTTGGACTTCGACGTAGTGATCAAAGATGGAGCGCCCAGGCAGAGCTAAGATCGCATATCTCAATTTTTTTGTGGGATTTGTGGACCCAACATGGGGTTTTTAGGGTTTTGTAACGGGCTATGGGATGTTAGCCCATGGGTTTACCCATGATTAGTCATTTTCGTAAATGTAAAAGTATAAATAAGATTGTAAGGATGAGTAGTGAGAGTAGAAGGGGATGTAATTGGCTAAGTGCAAGAGGCAAGCAGTTTCGAGTTGCATTTTGCAACATAAAATGTATGTAAGGCTCCTTGCTTGATAGAGGAGTTGGATCTGTGCCTTGACCTGATTTTGGGAAGGTGGATCTGGTGCTTAGTGCATAGATCACCTAGATCCATTGTGAAGCTTGGGTCTGTGGCTTAGTGCACGGGAGCAGATGTATGTAAGATATTGAAGCCTAATAAAAAAGACGAAGCAGTTGGTGGAGGTAGCCCCACACTAGGGTGAACCATGTATATCATGTGTTGATGGTTTGCTTTGTGCCATGATGTCTATGCTGTGAATATGCTTAGTGCATTAGTTGTTATATGTGATATATAGATGTACAAATGCTTAGTTATTTATTTATGTTGAATGTGATAGATCTAACTTATGATGCTAAGTGCGATGTGTATTTTGTGATTGTTACTGCGCTGATCTATCCTTAGGGTTTGTTCTGTGATGTGAATAAAGTGATAATTTAATGCATGTTATCTTCTAAGTACCTTGTGAAGTTTTATAATCACATATTTTTGTCCCATATTGGTTACAGACACCTGAGTCCTATAACCCCCCTTGCCTCTACCTCGGGCGAGACTTCGCTTTCTTCATAGGTGTTGCTGAAAGGGTTGGTAGTTAGGGTTTTGTTGGTGTGTTGTTGAAGCGTTGAACCCTGGGTCTGCCCCTGTGCCAATAGATCCATCAAATATTGTATGGTTGCAAGTGTGGTGTTGTTGGAAAATCCAATTGCTTGATGACCTCTGCTGAGATGAGGTTCTTATGGTTTCTTCTATCAACAATAAAATACAACAGGGTCCCCTTCACCCACATTTGTGAATGGAAAAGGCACTCTCTCTCCTTAGGATCCCCTGGTTCTTCTAGTTGGATTGTTCTAGTCCTGACAATAGTAGTGGGTTCTGCATCAATTATCTATCTCCTTGTATTATTTTTTGAATTGGATTCCGAGTAGGGGATCAGATCTGTTTCTTTGAGCTCGGACGCCAAATACTTATTTGAGTGAAATTCATCGGTGTTGTACCAAAGGATTTTATGGAATTCACACCACTTCCCAGTGCCCTTCTTCCTCTTCTCGTTACCCTTCTTTTCCTATGATTTGGATTAGTTGTCTTGAGGTTCAATGTTTTGTGAGTTAGGTCTGCTTTTACCATACTTTGGTTGTTGCAGATTTACAGAACCAAATTCCCTCTTGTTCTACTACTTAAATTTCTGCTCAATTTTGACAACATATCTATAAGTGGCTCTTAGTGATGAGATGTCCATAAAATCCATTTCGGTTTGGATGTACCTGTGTAGAGCCCCATGGTATTTCATAACTAGATGTCACTCAAAGTCTTTGATACCCAGTTTGGTGTGCAAGGTATGGAATGTATTTGTGAAATCTGACACTTTTTGGTCCTGCTTTTGATGTAGCATGGTCCATCTCATGTATTGGTCATCATAGTTTCCCACAAGGTAATATTTCTCCTTGACCGCATCCATAAAAAAATCCCAAGTGGGCTCAGCCCCAAATATTCTAGACTCGACGTAATTTTTCTCCCATTAAGTTTCTCACCACTGTTTGACATGGGGAAGAGGCTTAATGGGTGCAAATGTGATTTTTTCTGTTGGAAAAATTGTGAATAGAGAAATAACCTTCTAGCAAATTTAACCATTTTTCCAAAGCATTAGCATTGATATGACCTTCAAATATGAGAATATCAAAATTAACTTGTACCTTGAATGGATTAGCATCTCCAAAGTGACTTCTTGACGAATACGTACCTGTTATCATTGACAATCATTGAAGGATTTAGGAAAATTTCTCCAACATCTTGTTCCTCTATTGCATGAGGGCTTCAACAAGAAACAAATTGATGATATTTTCTACTCCTGCATCTCTCTTTTCTTCCTCCATGGGAGGCTTCTTGGGTTGGTGAGAGCAGGTGTCCTCAAGAGAAACTATCTGGAGACCCAACTTTGTATACCCTAACCTCGTCGGGGACATGCACTAAGAAACGAAAAGGAGTAGTCTGATCAGATACCACTGATCCAGATTATTTTGAGAATGAAATGAAGGTCGAGATATAACAATGAAATATACATAGATATTGCAATAAACACATAGATACAATAATGCACAATTTTTAGTAATGAGATAATGTATAGAAACTATAAAATTATAGAGTGAATGACTCACTAGAATGGTGGAAGCTGATCTATGAGAAGAGATGTGATGGCTACGCTCATTCGCAAGAAGGTGTTGATGTTTACAATGAGACTCTAGAGGACCTTTTAACATAAATTAAAATTCAAAACCCTAACCCCGAAAGATGAAACACCAAAAGGTTTGCCTGCCCTGATGGGGGTAGTTGGAGGAGATCACTAAGCTAAAATAATCTCTCAGGTGGAGATGAGTACATCCCATGAAGTTTTCGACAAATGGCACCTAGATACGATGAAACTATTCCTAACGCTCTCTCTAAAATAGGGTAACGGTTATTATAAATAATTTCTCATTTGTAACTAATCTCTAATATTAGAACGATGAGAAGTTTGAAAGTTTTGTATTCCACGAAGAAACATTCTCTCTATATATATTATCTATAGGATATAGAGAGGTATGGATAAAAGAGGAACCTTCCCTCTGTGCAGGAAGACCTTTGTAAAGTTTTGGGGATAGAATGAACATATAAATGCAGAAATAGATTTTGGAGTGTTTATGAAACAGATTCTAACTGGTGGTGATATGGGTCTTGTTTTCTTTTCATAGTATGTGTTTCCTGTGATCCTTTATTCCATATATATTTTTCTTCTGTCTAAATTGGAGAATTAAAGGCCCATAATTCATCATTTGATGCTCTTGGTTTAGCAATTTAGAATATGTTTATCTCTTCTGAACTAATTTAGAATTCTTTCATATAATGCTTTGATGCAGTTATGTGTCCTTTATCTTCTGATGCCATGCAAATTTTTCAGATATAAACCCAGAATCACTACTTGATTTATCCTTTTCCTCTTAATATTTCTCAAGTTTGACAACAAATTATTTATTCTAGACTCCATAGCCCAAATGTCATCCTCATTCCTCCAATCATTTTATAAACCCCCCCCAAAACAAACCGAATCTAGCCACTTGATTATCAAAAAATACCTAGTGACATGAGAGAGACCTCTCTGAGTTGATAAGGCTAGTGCTTCATCTCTAAAGCAGGTTGAAACAGTTACCTCTTTCATTTGTCTATTCAGACAGACAAAATTTATAGAGTGCTAACATTCCGGTGTCGTTACCGTGGACGAAATTACAAATTTTCCCTGGGAAGAATGACATGGTTGAGTTCTAAGATCTGAGAGTAGTAGACACTTAGGCACATATTGGCTATATTCCTTCTCTGGCGACTCCACACATCAAAAATCAGTTTGAAAGTGATTCCACGGGTAGAAGAATCCAGAAATTTGAATTTTCAATGGCGACTCCACTCTCAATGCAGAATCCAACTTCCAAAAAATTATTGGTGACTCCACTCAAGTTTCAAATGTAATTCAAAGACTCCACTGAGAAATGAGATCCTTTGACAGGGGCATGAAAAGACATTATGGAAGAAAACAGGTACTTAAAATTGGATTTTTTCCAAGGCATTTTATTGTTTGTTATAGGTTTCCCTTGCATTTTCCTTGAACATGCCAAACAAATTTTTTTTTACCTGCTGCATTCTAATGATGATCATGAAAAAATTGCAATCATTCATCCTCCTCTTAAAGTTGCACATGCATACCCCCACTGTATCGATGATTTCGATAAGAGTTTTACAGCTGGGCCATGTGATGACCATGACCAAGTTGGTAAACCCAATAAATCCAAGGCCGATGTCTCTCCCATGTTCCTTGTCCAACATCCTCCAAGGCCCAACATAGATACATACCCCTGAAACTACTCCAAGTCCTCCACGATTTCCCTCCAAATCACCATGAATATCTACCTGTGTTTGATGGAGAAACTAATGTCATCTCAGCTGAAAAGCACATTCAAGGGTTTGATCATTTCGTAGATTTATTTGAGATTAACCATGACAATGTTTATATGAGAGCCTTCTCTCAATCCTTGAAAGGGAACACCAAAGACTGGTTTATACATTTGCAGCCAGATACAATTAGCTCATGGGAGGAATTGAAGAATGTTTTATTGAAGTTTTGGGGCAAGAAGAAATCTTTGGAGTGACAACTTGCAGAGTTCTATGCCTTGAAATGGCAAAGCAATGAAGCTATCTCTATATTCAGTAGAATTTTTTCCATTATTTTCTACAAATTGCATAAAGAGATTCAACCCATTGAAGCAGCTGCCATGTTCCATTATACAACAAATATTCATTCAGATTTGCCTTTCCTCTTGATGGAAAGAAGACCTAAGTCCCTACAAAAAATGTTTGATGATGCCTAGGATATTCAACACAACATCCAGGCATGTAAACAGATCCAAAAATAGGAGTCAGCTGCTCAAAAACATGAAAGTGAATATGAACAGGAAATAGTTCATTGGAATATTAAGCATAGAATTGACAATATCATGGGCCCTCTTGAAGTCTCAAATGCTTATGATCATGCAAAAAATTATATTCCACTTGTTAAAAGAAAAGGTGTTGTTCTAGATTTTGAGCCATCTCATGATAAGCAGGGAGCTGGTCATTTTGTAGACAGTCAAGAGGATGAGTTTGCAAACTAGTTTGTTGAAGAACATATTAATGTTCCAAGTCTATTCTTATTAGACGATGTTGCATATGATGTTGATTTTCCTATATATGAAAAATACAAGGATGATCATGATATTGAAGACTCTCTTCTTCAGTAGTACAGTGAGGAGAAAAATATGAAATCAGTTGAAGAAAATTCTCTACCCCTATTCTTCACTATGTTCAAATTGTTGAAAGAGAATTCTTAGATCATTTTTGAGGCAAGCGAATTTGTGCTGATGAAAAGTCACACCAAACTAGCAAAACAAATTGACAAGATATTGGAACACTCTTCTCATATGCTTGATGACCCTATGCTTTGTTCTAAGGAATACCTTGTAGATTCAGAAACACAGTCATTGGTCGAAGAAAAAGATGAAAGTGAGCATGTCCAAAAACCCAAAGAGATGGAAAAATATACCTATGATGATACTGGGAAGAATGAAGAAGGTTGTGAGTCAGGTAACAAAACCTTACCATTGTGTTTTTCCTCATTTGAACTGTTGAAACAAGATGGCGTTTCAAATCAGAAAATATCCAAGCATGAAGTTGAAAGAGAAGAAAGCATCGAGCTTACAGATAAAAAATCTCTCCCATTATGTTTTTATTCCTTTGAATGGTTAAGAGAAAATTATGAAATTTCAGAAAAAATAAGGACTTCTGAATATATTCACACTAGCATTGTTTTACATGAAAAGGTTGTCATCATTAAAGAACACCGACTACACTCACATGCATTGCACGATGATTACTTGGAAGGGTATTTTGATTCATAATTTCAATTAGAGCTTAACCATCAGATTAAAGAGGAAGTCGATCAAGAATTTTTTATCGAAGGTCTTTTCCTTTCTCCTATAACTAATGCATATGTTCAGTAATATTACCCACAAGACAAGGTATTTCAAGGTTGCCTATCTTCCCCTGAAAATGACGTAGTGATCCTATTTCTGAACAACCTAGATATGGATGAAGATTTTGAAATTTCACATATGAAAACTCCAAACAATGGGGAAACCCTAGTGGAAGAATCTTGCCCTTCTATCTTGATTCCTGAAAAGGAGTGATTCTTTCGTATGATTCAGGATCTCGAGACACATTATATGGGAAAATTTTATGATCAGAATCTACCAACAACAGTGGATTACAACAAATCAATGTCCACACCAAATCTTTTCACATTAGATGATGTTCTTCAGCCATGGTCACTTTATGAATCAGGAAATCCATGCTACCAGACTTCTCAACAACTCTGTCATTTTTTTAGAATTCAATGAGTTGAATCACCTAAAAAAAAAACAATAGAAGGAGTAAAACATGATTCTTGTTTTACACATATTTTAGAAGATCCATTTGCAATCCTGTTGGAAGAAATGAACAATACAAATGTCTTTAATTTTTTGAAGTTTGGATTTATGGATGAATTGTTGAATGAATCAATATTAAGATGGATCTAGAGTAAGCTTGTGCAAAGAAGACAGATAGTGGATAAAATGATTTCCTAGTTGCATTGGCATTTTGATTTCACTTGATTGAGTATTCATTTCAACATTTTAGGGTAGGTGGGAACATACGAATAAGCTTGTTCAACAAGTGCTTTTCAGTTTATATTTCCAGTATTGTGTACAGTCAGTTTCAAAAGTATATTCAATATCTAGTTGAGAGCAGTGTGCAGAGTTTAGACTTCAACAGACACTAGTGATATGGTAGGAGAAGGGTACACGCACATGTTTTGGGATCATCCCAATGGATTAGGCACTGGGTCCACAAGTTCTTTGCTATCTCACAGGGAGGATAACATCCCCAATTGGAGCCTATGTTATCACCATAACAATTTTGAGACAAGATCGAAGTCTTGGGAATTTAGCAAAGCTACATCGTCGCGGAAAAGCTTGATAGTTTGGAGAATTGATAATTTAGAGGACCGGGACATGTCTAGATGTGTATGGACAAATGTAGCAGAGGCACAAAAGATATAACTTGATAGATCGTCAATTACAAAATGACCCAGATCAATGACTGGAGTCCATATCGGGCGGTAAAATTGCACGAGACTTAACCATATAAAGACAGACCAGGGAAACCATTGTGGTTTTTAAGATGGATTCACGTCGCCTCCAGAGATATGTCAGGGCGAAAGAAAGGTTGCCTGAAACCACTTTCACCAAAGCCCCAATGTCACATGTTCCTATACGTCAAATCAGACACTCGTGGGGCGCCAGTGGTGGCTGGTCAAAATCACCCTATCTCACTCATTCGGTACTTCACAACTGTATAATGTCAGGTGAATGTCGCCATATAATGAACTTGAAAAATAATCATTTGAAATGGATTGGCCAAGCGTGATAAATCAATGTACCTGCCAGTGAATCTATCAACGATTCATGATTGGAACTCTATAATTACTTAAGTATGAAGGCATCATTTTATCCATAAGCACAATAATATCCAATTCTCTCAACTCTATGATTTCTGTAAGAACGTTTCGGTGTCTATGAAATTGGGATACATGGACCAAGCTATATCCAGTGAAACTAGTCATTCATGCAACATGGGAGACTTAACTACGAGCAGGAAGGAAAGGGAAATTGCACATATATTAGCAACTAAATTCCACACAGAACCTCCCATAGACTCAGGATTGGAAGTCAAGCTAAATCCCATCACGAGGGATCTAATTATCAATAGGCGAGCTATAAAAAAAAAACAGAGAAAACGACAGAAGAAAGAAACCGTAGCTGAAACGACTGAAAGTGTTGGAGAGAATCAACCAACCTAGTTGGATACTCTAAAGGAGGAGATCGCTAAGCTAAAATAAACTCTCAGGTGGAGATGAGTACATCCCATCAAGTTTTGGACTAATGGCACCTAGATACGATGAAACTGTTCCTAACGGTCCCTCTAAAATAGGGTAACAATTATTATAAATCATTTCTAATTTGTAACTAATCTCTAATCTTAGAACGATGAGAAGTCTGAAATTTTTTTATTCCACGAAGAAACCTTCTCTATATATATTATCTAGAGGATATAGAGAGGTATGGAGAAAAGATGAACCTTCCCTCTGTGTAGGAAGACCTTTGTAAATTTTTGGGGCTAGAATGAACATATAAATGCAGAAATAGATTTTGGACTGTTTATGAAACAAATTCTAACTAGCGGTGATATGGGTCTTGTTTTCTTTTCATAGTATGTGTTTCTTGTGATCCTTTATTCCATATATATTTTTATTCTGTCTAAATTGGAGAATTAAAGGCCTATAATTCATCATTTGATGCTCTTGGTTTAGCAATTTAGAACATGTTTATCTCTTCTGAACTAATTCAAAATTCATTCATATAATTCTCTGATCCAGTTATATGTCCTTTCTCTTCTGATTCCATGCAAATTTTTTGGATATAAACCCAGGATCACTACCTAATTTATCCTTTTCCTCTTAATAGTTTGCAAGTTTGACAACACATTGTTTATTCTAGACTCCATAGCCCAAATGTCGTCTTCATTCCTCCAAACATTTTATAAAAAAACCCCAAAACAAAGCGAATCTAGCCACCTAATTTTCAAAAAATACCCAGTGACACAAGAGAGCCCTATCTGAGTTGACCAGGCTAGTGCCTCAGCTCTAAAGCAGGTTGAAACAATTACCTCTATCATTTTTCTATTCAGCCGAACAAAATTTACAAAGTACTAACATACTGGACACCTCAGTTATGAATCAAAAAAATAAATTTGATGAATTAGAATGTACACTTCAGTTCTGTCAGAAAAAATGTTCATTTGACATTCGTCTTCCATGAGTAAATATTTTTGGAAGTTACAGCATCATCGACATAAAAAAAGAGAACATCAGTTGTCCTTTATACAATTCTGTGTTTTTGGAAACAATGGTACATGCAAGAGATGTGAAGGCTGCATTTGTTGGCATGTCTTACAGGCAGTGTATGCTTGTCATTGATGGAAATTATAGCAACGATTATGACTTTAGTATAGGAAGGATGTTCCAGGCGGGCTCCAGAAGTCTTTTGGGAAGACAATGCAAAGAAATATCAACAAGATCAGAGTATGCAGCGATGGATCTCATTGAGATTTCCTGATGAATGTCAGATTTGAGCCAGAGGTCCAACCGATGTTGGATCCAGGAGAACCTGCATGCTCTTTAACGAGAAAAGTGACATGAGAAACCTCGAAATCAAGAAACAGGTGCACCACTCGAAGTATAGAACACAGGATTTCAGTTACCGGGAGATGGAGAAGTCAAGAGTCGAGAACTCTCCAACACAGGAGTGTCGAAGTCACGAAATGAGAAACCCTGAAATCACGAAACAGGTGCACCACTCGAAGTATTGAATACTAGGATTTTGGCTACCGGCAGATGGAGATGTTAGAGACTCTCCTCAACAGGAGTCCCGAAATCATGAAATGCAAAATGGAGAAATGATCTAAGTCGTTAGTTTGAGGAGATTGTGGACCGTTGATCCGAATCCATTTCGAAGTATTGGATACTAGGATTTCAGATACTGGGAGATGGAAATGACAAAGACTCTCATCACAGGAGTCCCGAAATCACGAAACCCGAAGTCACGAAATGTCACAGACTCCATACCAGTGTTTCGGATAACGGGAGTAGGAGGAGTCAAGCGTGAAGACTCTTCATCATAGGAGTCCTGAAATAGTGAAACCCAAAGTCGTGAAAATTATAGACTACATACTGAAGGTTCGGATACTAGGAGTTGGATATGTCAAGGTCTTTCACCACAGGAGTGCCGAAATGTCGAAACACGAAATTACGAAATGCAGTTTTGACTAAGGCTGTGGTCACAACCGTTGGTCACATCGTCAAAGAGTTAAGATTTTGTTTTGGAGTTTCAGGGACCGCGACTTGGAAAGTTGAGAAACCTAACAACAGGATTGTCGAAATGACAAAATGCGAAACAAGTTTAGGCTCAGCCCGAGGTCACAACCATTGGTCACATCGGCGGAAAATGGGGGAAGGAGTTAGTGAAGACAAGCTCCTTTTCGGAGTTTCGGGGGTCGAGAAATGGAGAGTACTAAAATCCTCCACCACGATGATCCATAAATACCGAAGAGCAGAATGCCGAAATGAACTCAAGATTTAGAGAAGTTAATCCAACGGTGCATATGAAACTAAAGAAGATCGGAGGGCTACTGTAGCACTTCTTAGTGTAACTTCTAGAAACCACTGATGGTTTCTTCCAAAGGACTTGAAGAGACTTCTTTGTGATTTCCAGAGGAACTAAAGGGTCACAAGGAATATGCCAGTAGGAGAAAATACTGTTCGTGGAGGCCATTGACAGTTGGAAGAGCAGTGGAGCCATTAACTGCGATAGAGAGGTTGAGGTTGAGGGGAACAGAAGATGAATAATCTCAACTATTGGTGATGTGAAGGAATTTGATCATGACACCCAGTGATGATGGACAGATGGGCTCAACAAACAGAGAAGCTAAAGAGTTGCCATGATAAACTGGTAGAGCACTCAACAGAAAGAGGATGCAAAACAATTGCATAAAAAGGATGCACAAGATGCACAGGATATATAAGAATGTGAAGAAAAGAAGAGAGGGGGTTGTTGCTATTATGGGGGATGCACGTGTGAAGAAGGAGGCATAGTGCAACAGCTGAAATGGAAAGAAGACAAAGGGTGCATTGAATGGGAATGGTGCAGAAAGCACAAGAGGTAGAAGAACAGAAAAGTACAATAGATGCATGCAGGAAGACAATGAGGAAGTCAGAGCAGCGAAATATTGTATAACAATGATGAGACTGGTAAGTTGTTGGTCAACACTATATCACTGTAATAAGTTTCAGTAATTCTTATTCATAAACCATAGTGGTAGGGAGGTGCTAGGGAGGACTAGTGTCCTTAGAGGTTCAAGTGGGTGCTTGAACACATGGAGTTGTAGCTTCTGTCTAGATGGTATTAGAGAAACCAGGGAGTTGTTGCTTCCTTCTAGTTGGTGCTAGAGAAAACAGGGAGTTGGCGCTTCCTTGTAGTTGGTGCTAGAGAAACCTGGGAGTTGGTGCTTCCTTCTAGTAGGTGCTAGGGAAAACAAAGAGTTGGTGCTCTCAGCAAGTTGCAGCTTGCAAAAACAGAGGTTTCAACCTCATTGTGAGTTGGTGCTCATATGTATGATAATGTAAAGAATGTAAATAATACTTATCATATAAAGAAGAAGAGGTTTTTACCCTTTATGGGTTTCCTTGGGAAATGTCTTTCTCTGTGTATCTCATATATGTGACTGATGTTGAATGTGCCATTGCTTATTTCCCTACATTATTGTGATTATCATTGAGTGCCTTGTAAAGAATTTAAAAGAAGCATTATTGTTTAAGCACGGTAACAACTGATTCACCCCCCCTCTTAGTTGTCCAACAATTGGTATTAGATCCGACCCCTTTTGTCTAAAGGTAGATCCTAGAGCTTAAACATGTCAAGCCATGAAAGAAATTCAACCAATAAGGCCCCTCTGTTCAATGGAACAAACTTTTCCTTCTGGAAAGTTAGAATGAGAGCCTACATAATGGATTTAGGTGCAGATGTCTGAGATGTGGTAGATACTGGTTATGTAAAGCTATTTGTACTAGCTAATAAGGATAACAAGCTAGAATTTAGCTTCAATGCTAAGGCTATGAATGCTATCTTGAGTGGACTTGCAGAAGAATATTTTGTAAAAGTTATGCACCTAGGAACTGCCAAAGAAATGTAGGACAAACTCATTAGCAGTTATGAAGGTAATGAGAAGGTAAAGGATGCCAAGCTTCAAACCTACAGAATACAGTTTGAACAACTGAAGATGAAGGAAGATGAAACTATTGGAAAATACTTTCTGAGAGTAGAAGAAATGGTAAATGTAATGAAAGAACTTGGTGAAAAAATTGAGGAACCCTCTTTAGTTCAGAAAATCTTGAGATCTCTGCCAGATAGGTTCAACCTGAAGGTCTCCTCTATAGAAGAACTTAATGATCTAAAAAACTTGGAGTTTGATCAACTTCTAGGAAGTTTGACTGCATATGAAATGAGAATAGTTAAAGATAAACCCACCTCTAGAGAAGAATCATTTAAAGAATACCTCCAGAGAAGCATCATTTAAAGAAGATAAGAATGAGGATTCTGAGCCTGATGAAATTGAAGAAAAAATTGTGAAGAGACTGAAGAAGGGACCAGGCAAATACAACAGTAAACTACCTTTCAAATGTTTCAACTGTGGTAGGATAGGTCATTTTGAAAATAAATGTCCTCACAAAGGAAAGGATTAGACATGTGATGATGAGGAGAAGTACAAGCACATAAATTTCTTTAAAGATAATAACTTTAAGAAGAAAAGTCTTTGCGTAAGAAATGATGATGATCCTTCAGATGATGAAGACAATGACTCCTCTATTGAAGATAAACTAAATGAATTCATACTTATGGCCAAAGAGGATTATGATAATAATAACACAGGGAGTGATGTTAATGAAGAAGAAGTTGTGGTTGACATGGAAGGAGAACTGATTAGTGCACTGGAAGAGATTGACAGACTAAGAATCAAGAACAGAAAGAAAAGACAATTGCTGATACAGTTCGAGAAAGATAGTAAAAATCTTGATGAAGACCTTGTCCTACTAAAAGTAGAATTAGAAGAGGAAAAGAAAATTGAAGACATTCTAAAATCAAAGTTATCAAAAAAGAAGGCAAGATGTGAAGCATTAGAACAAGAAGTAGTGAAAACTAGGAAAGAGATGGAGAAGTTTCAAGCCTTGTATAATTAGAATCTATCAAGTATCAAAGCCTTAGAAGGAT